>JADRCD010199898.1:18924-34199 GCA_019843815.1 Montemys delectorum
GGAGGAGGAGGAGGAGGAGGAGGAGGAGGAGGAGGAGGAGAAAAGAAATAATGATGTCTGGCTTTCTACTCCTCAGTTAGCTTCTGGGGAGCAGCATGATCGAGGAGACCAGCTTCCTAGGGTGTTGATAACAGCAGTCAGGTAGTGAATGGATCTAGAAGGAAAAATGAGGAGCTTGCAGCACACTGACATTTAGTCTCCTGACCTTTTAAGGGGAGAGTGACACAGCTGACCGTCCTAAAACGTGACCAGACGGCTAATGCACACATGTAGGGCAAGCCTGGAAGGTTGAGTAACTGCTCAATGAATGCCATCTCAGCAAGGGGTCTCAGACCATTCTTAGTCATAACAGAACCAGAGAGTAACATCTGCACCTATCCCCCCACCCTGCAGTTAGAGCACTAGCAGCCCACCCCCTCCTTCTGTCCTCTCCTTCCCCTGGAGTGGGAGGCTCGGGACCAGTGCTTCCTGCATGGAGGGTGTAAGGGATTCTGGAACCTGATAGTCTGGATTTCAACCTTGCCACTTACTGTCAAGTTAGTTTATTTCTCATGCTTCATCTTCTCATTCTGAGCAACTAAGGTTGTCTAGGCAAAGAATGTAGAACAGTGTGAGGCACATAGCAGTGGTCAGTAGACATCATGTGTTGTTGCTGTCTCATTATTACTGTCACCATCATCATTACTATCATCATCACCACCATCATTGTCACCACCACAACCACCACTGCCCTGCTCCAAGCTCAGCTGACCTATTGTCAACAGAAAAGTCTCCTGAGGACAGAGTCCAGCCCACCTGGACTGGATGCCCTCTGGAGCGCCATTGATTACACCGTTACCTTCTTTCTCATCCTCCCACAGATGTGATATTTCAGGGAGTGATTGATGGCTGTGTGTGTGTACGTGGGGAAGGGTGGGCTTGTGCCTGACTCTGGGGACAGAGTGCTTTGTTATGCAGAGTAGCTCGCCTGTCATCCCACTGTGGGTCCCTTTCTTGAAAAGTTCCAGGCTATTTTTGAGCCCTCGTTGCTCACGTGTTCCTTTCTACATCATGTCAATGCCAGCACAGGAAAAAAAAAATGGAACCTTTTGGCAGAATATAAAGCAAAAGAGATTTCAAAGTGCAGGGAGGATGAGTGTTGCTGGAGCGACAGGGTATTAAGATGTGAGGAGAATGCGAGCGGGTGGAGCACAGAGACTGGAGGCAGTGTTTGTATTTAGACCTCGCTGGTTTCTTGGGAAGTCCGTGGGGGTGCCCGAGGTTAATGTTAGCACTGAGAAGACACCAATGGGTAATGACACCCCCCTCCCCCGCTCTGATTGTATGAATCCATATTCTGAAAGACCAGAAAAGGATGAGGGAGAGAAGTGGGCAGTTGCCGAGGGCATATCCTGGACCCCGAAATGGGAGAATATGTGCCTGAAGATGGAGAGAAATGCTGGACTGCCCAGCAACTTTGAGGCTTCACCTGCCATGCACAGTCAGACACTGAGCTGTGTGAGACAGGGACATCCAAGGCTGAGTGAGGTACTGGGCCCTCGACTTCCGTGCATGTGCATTAAAATCCCCTTCCTGCTCTTTTCTGAAGGGCAGAGTCTGGCTGAGAACTAAGTTCAAATCCATCCTCTGCTTCCTCCTAGTTTTCTGGTTGTGTTTGAGTGACTGCCTTCTTTTAGAGCCCTGTTATCTTTCTTTAAAAAGAAGTTTCCACCCTCCCACGGCTGTTGAGAAGGTTAGGCATCAGAGTTTTATGGGGCCCCTGGGTCTTGAACAGTGTTTGATGACTGCCTCTGCTGGGTTAAGATCTCGCAGTAGTCCGAGGGTAGGATAGACACACCTGCAGAGACTGAGGCATGGCTGGCAGGCCCGTGGCTACTTGGGGTTATATTGGAGCTGGACTGCAGTCTGAGTCCCTGGACTATCTGATGGGGCAGTGTGCAGCCGTGATGCCTCATTCAGCTTTCCGCTGCTGTGACAAACACCTGAAACAATCAGTTTCTGAAGAGAAAGGGTTGATTTGGCTCACAGGTTAAGGATTTCAGTCCATTTGGTTTGGGCCTTTGGCAGCTTATTGTGATGGAGAACCTACCTCATGGCTGGGAA
This sequence comes from Montemys delectorum, assembly GCA_019843815.1. Classification (NCBI taxonomy): domain Eukaryota; kingdom Metazoa; phylum Chordata; class Mammalia; order Rodentia; family Muridae; genus Montemys; species Montemys delectorum. The sequence goes on from JADRCD010199898.1 coordinate 21,028, forward strand.
ATGACAGAGAAGAGCAGAGTCCTAGAATCTCCTTCAAGAACGTAGTGACCTAAAGACGTTTTACAAGGCGCTTTCTCTCAAAGCTTTACAGCCTGTCTGTAGTGCCTTGTGGGGGCCAAGCCTGTAGCACACAGGCTTTTGGGGGAATAGTCTGTGTCCAAACTGCATCAAGTTCCAGGGCTCAACCAGAACCTGGAGTTGTCTCACAAACGCTTAGGCATGAGCTGGGGTTACAGACGTTTTAGCTGTTGTCTTTACTAATGCGTTTGCCTTGTCCATGTGTTGCCTCGTACATGCGTATGATGCCACCTTGTACGTGCATATGATAATCAGCTTGCACATGTGTATGATATTACCTTGTGCATGTTTGTGATGCCACCTCGTACAGGTATAGGATGCCACAGTGTACATGTGTATGATAGCACCTTTTACATATGTATGATGCTGCTTTGTATACATGTATGATATTACCTTACACACGTGTATGATACCACCTTGTACAGGTGTCTGATGCCGCCTTGCACATGTGTATGATGCTCATTGATCATTCCTTATTTATTTTACAGTCACTGTCATTACCAGCCGTTGCAATGGTTGTAGTTGGTTGTAGTCCTGACCACAATAGTCAAAGTAGGATTGTATCATCCAAATTCGTGTTGGGGTTTGGTTTCTTAAGTGCAGCCTCCAAAACATTCCAGATCGACTCTTTGGCCCTTTTCTGACTTCCTCTGAGGACAGACATGGTACTAGTTATTGTCCACTTCACACTTCTTCTAAGAATTACCATTCTCCATCCTTGATGCTAGGGACTGTGTCTCCAAGACATCTGCATCTGTCCTTGGTCCTAGGAAAACCCTGGGAGGTGGTAGCAGGAGAAGCAAGGACAGGAGGAGAGAGTCTGGGGTGGTTTCACTCTCATCTCCCTCTGTCCTGGCCTCTCTTCTCAAGGACGAGTGCTTCCTTGTGTCTTCCTTTCAGGCTTCCACTTGTCACTGGATGATTGTTACTCGAGTCACTCAGTAAACCTTCAGCCTTGGAGCACAGCATTTCCCCACAGTTGCTAGTGTTCTTAATTGTGTATCTAACCTGTTTTCTGATGAGAGTACGTTGAACATAAAGGTTTTCTAAAAGAGGATCCATTGGAGGGTGGGGAGATGGCTCGGCAGGTCAAGTACGTAGAGGACAAGCATGAGGACCTGAGTTTGGATCCCCAGCATACATGTAAAATCTGGGTATTCGGGTCCGTGTCTGTAATGCCAGTGCTGGGATGTGGGGTAAGCAGGTGTGGAGGCAAGCAGATCCCCATCACTCTCTAGCCAGTCAGTTTAGCTGAAGTATTGAGTTTTAGTTCAGTGAGAGAGAGCCTATCCCAAAAAAGAAGGGAAGACACTTGACCAGGCTTTAACATATCCACACATGGGTGAGCATGTATACACACACACACACACACACACACACACACACACACTCACAAATGTAAAAACAGTATATTGAAATGCTTTTCTTAAAAAAAGTACAACTTTGGAAAACAGTAGTATTTTATCAGAGTAAACAGAGACTTCGCCTATGACACAGAGTTCCATTTTTTAAGGCTTACCGTAACAAAGAAGTGAAGTTATACACCCTCACCCAGACTTGTAAGTAAGCATCCGTAGCAACTTCATTCATAATGCAGAATTTGGAAATGTGCAGAAATTGGGGAAAAGCCAGCATACCTGTTGAGTGATGAATGGATCCATGGATTTCAGAATGGCCGTGGAACAGAATACTACTCAGCTGTAAAAACTAGCTGTTGATACAGAGAAATGTTTGCCTCTCAGAAGCGTTAGTCTGACTGAAAGATGGCAGAGGCAAAAAATGCAGCACACCTCTTGGATCCATTAGGTGATGTAGCAGAAAGTCGACTGGCTGCTGAGAGCCAGATGTGGAAGGGAGGACTTAGGGGACATTGGTAGTCACACCAGTACCCTGGGTTCTGAGTGTAGTGGTGCCTCCATGAATTTAATGTACCTGGAAAAATGCATGAAAATGCAGTGTCCGTGAGCATATACCTCATGAAGATTAAACTATTGGGATTCTTAGATTATAAGAACAATATAGAAGAAGTCATAACCAGAGACGACAAGCACTGTCAACATTTCACATATTTTTCTTCCTTGCTTTTTTCTTTACTGTGCTGGCTATAGGTTTTTGCTGTGTTGTTGTTGTTGTTGTTGTTGTTGCTAACTTGGCAGTCTGGTGCTGCCTGGGAAGAGGGAACCTCAACTGAGAAAAGACTCCATCAGATTGTCAAGCCTGTGGAGCATTTCCCTGATCAATCATTGATGTGGGATGGCCCTGGCCCTGGCCTTGGCGGTGCCAACCCTGGGCAACTGGTCCTGGGCTGTATGAGAAAGCAAGGCTGAGCAAGCCAGGGGAAGAAGCCAGCAAGCAGTGTTCCTCTGCGACGCTATTTCAGCTCCGGCCTCTGAGTTCCTGCGCTGTTTGAGTTCATGCCTCGACTGTGTAAGCCAGATAGATCTTTTCCTCCTAGAGCTGCTTTCAGTCACAGTATCTGTCACAGCAATAGAGAACAAAGTGGGACATCTTATCCCCACCTCCAGCAAAAAGTCAGATTGGGTTATTTGGTTTTTAACTAAATAGGTGGGATCTCACCGTGAACCAGAAGCTGGTTTTGTATTTTTAAAACTTAAGAAGAAGGAAGACCAAAAGGTGGACATTTCATTCCTTCTTAAAAAGGGGAATCAAATACCCACAGAAGGAGTGGCAGAGATTAACTATGGAGCAAAGACTGAAGGAAGGACAAGCATATAGCTATCTCCTGAGAGGCTCTGACAATACCTGACTAATACAGATGTAGAGGCTCACAGCCTTTCATTGAACTGAGTACACGGTCCCCAATGAAGGAGTTAGAGAAAGGTTCTATGGAGCTGAAGGGTTTGCAGCCCCTTAGGACGAACAACAATTACTAACTAGTACCCTCAGAGCTCCCAGGGACCCAACCACCAATCAAGGACTATACAGGGTGGGACTGAATGTTCTGGCAGCATGTGTATAGTAGAGGATCGCAAATTCGTTCATCAATAGGAGTAAAGGACCTCGGCCTTGTGAAGGTTTTGTGCCCCAGTGTAGGTTAATGTCAGGGCCAATAAGTGGGAGAGGGTAGGGTGGCAGGCATGGGGGGGGAGGCAAAAGGGGTTTGTTCTTGTTGTTTTTGTTTGTTTGTTTTTTGGAGGGGAACCTGGGAAAGGAAAATTTACATGTAAATAAAGAAAATATCTAATAAATAAATAAATAAATAAATTATTTAATTATTATTTATTATATAAGTACACTGTAGCTGTCTTCAGACACACCAGAAGAGGGCATCAGATCTCATTACGGGTGGTTGTGAGCCACCATGTGGTTGCTGGGATTTGAACTCAGGACCTTTGGAAGAGTAGTCAGTGCTCTTAATCACTGAGCCATCTTTCCAGCCCCCGAAGCTGGTTTTGAAACTCACTCTAGTTTAGTCCATCAGCAAACATGTGAGGACCGTCCTGCCTCTGTGTTCCACACACTGGATGACAGGAGTTTGACACCACACCTGGGAAGGCTGGCTAATCTCAGTAAGGAGAGAAGGAATAAATACAAAATGAACTCCTCCATGGCAGAAATCTTTTTGCTCTGACTTTGTTTTGCTTTGGAGCAGAATATAATATTTAGAAGAAATGAAATATGTAGCATGGCCAGGGGAAACAAGCAGAGAGGTGGAGGAGGATGGCCTGTGGCTGCTGGCTTCAAATCTCAACCAACTCACAGCCGATTAAATATTATTGCACCAGTGGGGACAAAATTATGCACTTTTGTTTTGCTTTGATGGAGGCAATAACCTGGAAGGGAAAGAAGAGGAGGAGGAGGAAGAAGAGGAGGAGGAAGGTGGTAATGCTGATGGTGGCGATAGTGATGATGGTGGTGACGATGAGGAGGATGATGATGACAGCAATAATGACAATGACAAGAGCCATAACAATAGCTAATACTCATGGTGAACTTATGCCAGTTTGGTTGTCACATCTAATCCCCATGACTCTCTGAGTAATCATTCTTCATTCCCACTTTATTTTGAAAACAATAAAGTCTCTTAAGGATGACAGGTCAGAGGAAGCATTACAAAACAGTAAGCAGATTAAACATAGATGAATGGGTCAGAGAGGACTCCCTGAGGAGTGGATATTTAGTCTGAGATTCAAAGGAGCCTGGAAGGACCTTCACTTAAGAGAGAGCCTTGAGATTCCACCGAGGTGAGGGTAGAGAGAGGAAGAGGCACCACAGAGACAGGACCAGGTCTGCTGGGGAGGAGGCTGACTTCTATGCAGTCGGAATGCCGCAGTGTTGGAGGGCTCTGTAGGAGAGGAGGCCCTGGTCATGGGAGTCTGCCGTACATTTGGAGACCATTATTTGAAGATGTTCTTGAAAAAATATCCTACATCTTCCATTAACACGAGGACAGACCAGGTATCTTCCAGTTGGTCAGGGTTCATGATTGTTTATAAGCAACATAAATGGACTGAACTTACCTAAGGGAGCAACTGAATGACTGGGAAGAGAGGGAGCTGTACAAACAGGCAGAGGCAAGCATCAGAATGCCGCTCTGGGGGTGTGGGTGATGGGATGGACACATGGCCTTTCCATGGTGATATTAGCAGGATGAATCAGCTCCAGCTGTTCCCACCCCTGTGTCTCTCAGCCCCAGATCAAATTTCAGAGAGAGAATGTGATTCATTAAATGTTGGGATGTTGGGTTGTGAGCAAGGGAAGAGCTGGATTGCTGATTGACACCCTTACAAGAACTGCGTTGCGTATAGTAGGAGAAGGATGACTTCCCAAAGGGAAGGAGTGCATGCTGGGTAAAGCCAGAAGAAGCCCTTTGTAGTCTCTGAGGCCTGGTTGTTTATCTGGTTTGTTATTATTTACATAGCTACTCTCCTTGCACTCAGGGCTACTGTTTTACCTGCAGCCAAGGAAGCTTTCTCTGTCCGTCTTTGAAAAGGGCTGGGATTGGTGTGGATTTATCTCCTGGCTCCAAACCATATAACTCTGGAAGCAAAACCTGATGCATGTGACTCATTTTCTTGTCAAGAAAGGGCATGACCTTGGGGCCGTGTGTCTTTTCCTTCACCAATGAGGTCAGGGTGTTGATGGGACCAGAAGGTGGATGTGTCAGTCCAACAGGGACTTGCTGAGAAGAAGCCCAAATACCAGGCACCCATGGATATGGGGCACCTGTCAAATTGTGAGTCTCCTGACACTTTCTGTCACCCAAGCACATTCCTGAGTCCAGTGGTCTAAGACAAGAGATGCAACACGGAGAAAAATCATGGAGAGGATGGGACATAGTATTCCAGCTTCCTTTGGTTCCTTATCATGGGCTGAATCAAATGCTGGTAGCAGCTGTTTCCTCAGTAGCAATGTTGATTCATGGGAGCACACAAATTACTGAGAAAACAGGGGCCTCTGCTGCTTGTCCTCCAGTCTCTTGCCTTTGGTTGATAGAGTCCTCTCTCTCCTCCCCTCTCCCCTTACTCCCCCCCCCCAATGTGTGTGTCCATTTGATAGTAAACATGGCAGATATATATGTTCTTCCTTAACAGCTGAGCAACTTGACTAGGAAATACTCCTTAATAGTTCCAGCAGAAGTCTCAGTGTTGATTTTTATCAGGAGACTCGAGTGACTTGTCCATCCCTAAATCCACACGGTGGCCTAGGACCTACGTCCATTCTTGGAGTCAGAGGATGAGAGGAGTCTTTGATAACACACACAAATTGTGGGTCAGGGAGGGGTGATTCCTCAGAAAAGAGTGCGGGATAGATGCTGGTCAGGTAGAAAGAAGAGATGTCTACCATACTTTGATTTGGCTTCTTCTGGTCTGAGGGTACTATGACAGATGAGCAAAGGCATGTTAATGTTCCTCGTAAGCAATGGCATCCTGTACTGGCTCCCTGGCCCCACCTTCAAGGCGTGAACAAGAAATAGAGGACACAATCAAGAACAGCCTCTAAGTGTTACCCTGTTCCTCTTGGGTCTGACTCCTCCAGAGTTCTTAAAAGCAGAGGGAGGATGTGGGAGAAGTTTCTTTCCCTGGATTTATTTATTCTGGGGCCTTCATTGAGGCCTGTTCCATACCTCCTGTGGGCCAAGTCACTCTGTAAAGGAGCACCTTGCATTTGCTGACCACTGTAGGGTGATTGCCCCTTCTTCAGTCTTCTCTCCTTAGGGCTTGGTTCAGATAAGCAATTTTCTGTCTCTTCTCCCTTCCTTACCAAGGAAGGAATCCTTGACATCTTAGGAATTCCTTATGTGACTGGGTAGCCTATCCATATGATGGGGTAAGGTGCAGCTGTGGAAACAGAATGGGGCTGTTGTCTCCATAGCGAGGAGGAACAGGTTCTTGGATGTGCTCACTTGGGAGCAAGCAGGTGGTAGAGGCATGTGCTGAGGCGTGATGCTCAACTCTCCAAGTGCTTCTGAATTGCTTAGGGAGCTTCCTCAATGCACCAACGCCTGCCGTCACCTCCCCACCAGTTCCAGTAAACCAGAATCTTTGGGACTGAAGATTTTTATAAACAGCTCCCAGGGGGGTTTACAGTGGAAAACCATGCTGAAAACCAGGCAATAATATCCTACAGGTAAAACATCAGGGATGTAGATAAAAAAGAAAAAAGAAATAGAAATATTTCTTAGACAGCACACAGCTATAATAGCTGAGCATTGGTTTCAGGGATGCCCTTGGATTCCCCAAATATTCCGGCAGTTAAGATTCATTTGTAAATGGCTTAGTGTTGGCTTGAAACTGACTCTCACCCTCCTGAATGCTTTAGATATCTCTAGATTGCTTTTAACGCCTAATGCAATGGAAATCCTATGCAGATAGTTTTATCGTGCATTATTTAGGGAATAATGTCAGGAAGCAAGTTTGTACAAGTTCAAGACAGATGCAGACTTTTCCTCCCAAATATTTTTGATAGTTGGCTGATGGAATCATCAGATATAGAATCCTTGCATATGGAGGGCTGATTGTACACATATAGACCTACATATGGACTCCCATATGCAGAGGATGTTTCTGCAAGATCTAGAGTTTATCCAAGGATTGAATAAGAAGCTGTAAAGAATAGTTTCCTCCGGAAATGACACAAAACGGTGGTTTTTGAATTGGCAGTGTTCAAATTTTTAAGCCGCAAGTGGAGCGCACTCTTTTCAAAGAAATACCCACTGCATATGGAGAAGTTGCCAGACAGGGCTCTGAAAGACCTCTGAACTTCCATGGTTTATCAGGTTAAGGGCAGTCTCCTGCCCCAACACACTCACACACAGCCTCAAGCGCCCACAGCCTCAGCTGCATCCTCTTGACTCAGCTGTGATGCTCGGTTTCTGAGTGTGAAGGTAACCAAATGAGCCAACTTGTTGAATCATTCATCATCCTTCCATCCATTCATTCATGCTTTTTAAAATTAAGGATTGTACGATCCAATTACTCCTCTTCACTGCCACATGGCCTTCTTCCTGTCCTCTGCTCGGGCTCTGTTTGCTCCAGCAACATATTGCCTGAGGTGGAGATGCTTGAGCTAGAATAAGCAGCTAAGGCAGAGCCTGTAAACTGGTGGCATGCAAGTACATTAATCCTAATGTATTTGCTTCCATAAAGCTTAGCAAAAATCCTCTCTGGCATCCGCATTTGTGAACCCAGAGCCACCCTTGTTTGCAGCTAAGTGTCCTTTGGGAAGACCTGTTTTCCTCACTTCATCCCTGTCTGGCCATGTCCCAGGCTGACTTCCCTTAGCCAGAAGGCCTGACCTTTACAAACATCTGAGCTTGCAACTCCTGCATCAAGGTAGTAACATGAGCAAACCTCACCTGGCCCACTGGGATGCCGAGTGAATTGTGTTTAGATAATGTGCTATTTCTATTCCAGGCTGGCCTAAAGTCTGCTGCTGAAAGGGCAGGTTCTCCTGCGTGCTTTTTCATCTGTGGACTGCATGTTGTAGTAAGCTATTGGTGCAGGTATGTTGATAGAACAAATACGCATAATAGGCGACATATGCAATCTGTAATAACATGTGGCTGTCATTGGCCTGACAGCAAATGTGAGGCAGCAGAGCAAGAGGAGAAAAGAGCTAACTGCACAGTAATTACACCATGGACGGGAGCCTGGCTTAATACTTGTACTTTATCCCCTAGGCTGTTTCTATCCATGGAGACATATTCAGTAATCACTCCACCTTACATCTATATTAGCCCAATACGAGAACTCCTAACCACATGAGTTGTTAAGCACTAGAAGTATAGCTAGCAAGAATCATGGACAGATTTTAAATTTTATTTAATTGCCTTAGATTTTTGAAGTTCCTCCCTGCCCCCTTTGGAGTTTGTTGCTACCATGTTGGATGACATGGCTTTAGATCACAGGCATTGAGTGGATGGTCAGAGCAGGAAAGTGAGACCAAGGCTGGGTCATCAGAGGGTGAGATTTCTACAAGTGTGTAGGCTGCGTGGAGTGGGAGGAAGTGCGTGGGAATGTCATCGATGACGCTTGACCTTTATTAGGAAGTGACTGTGTCCACACACTGAGTCAAGATGAACTCAACGAATCCTCATAACAACTCTGTTATAAAAGGTAGAATTATCACCAGAATTTTACAGGCCAGATTGTCAGGACAGAGCAACATTAATGAGCATCTTCAAGGTCACAGAGCTGATAAGTCATGGTATCTGATCCAGGCCATTTGGCTAAGTCACGGTACCTGGTCCAGACCATTTGGCTGCAGAGTTTGTGCTCTGAACATGCCCTCCCCCCGCAACCCCCAATTCTGGAAGAAAGTAAATGAATCTCTCTTAAGAGAATATTTTATTCTGTCCCCTGCTGCTTCACATTCACACATGACATCTCATTTAGATTTCTTGACAATTATGTGGCATCGCCGTCCTATCTCTTCTACGGTTATGGAAACTTTGGCTCACAGAGATGAGATATCAAGACAGGCTGATGAGGCTCTGGGGAGCCCAGCCTAGGCTTTATTACCAAGCCGCCCTCTCTGAGTTACTGAGGGCAGCTAAGGGGGGCCAGTGGGGAATGCGCAGGAGGAGCTGCTGCAAAGGATGCTGCGCAGGAAGAATCAGTGGGCTTCAGCAAGTGACTGAATGGCAGGGGTGAGCAGAGCGGGGGAGGAGCTCTCCTGGAACAGAGAGATGAATGACAAACACACGTGTGCCTGCACCAGTGGGGTATGTGGGCTCCTGAGGAGGGCAGGCTGAGTTTCCAAAAGAGTATTACCAATCATTAGCTAAATGCCCTTGGACAAATGACCTGTGATCATCAGCCTCCCTGGGGATAGGATGGAGATCCTTCTCAGGACTGCCATTGGGCACAGGGTCCATTAAGTGTCAGATTTCACAGACACACAAGTGAAAACCAGTCTGTCTCTCCCTCTTCCCCCTCTCTCCTTTCCTCTCTCCTTCCCTCTCTTTTACTCTCTTTCTTTCCCCCTCCCCCAGACAGATAGACATCTTGCTATGTGTCCCAGGCTCACCTCAAACTAGAAATCATCCTGCTTCAGCCTTCCAGGCACTGGGATTCTAGGTATGTACCATCACATATGGCTCCTGAGTCCTTAATGCCAGTGAAGCCAGGTATCGGGAGAACAGGGACCAGACTGCTGTATTTCAGCTGGGGAGGGAGGAACCCTACTTCATCTTGGGTTGTAGAGTTCATCTGACCTAGAAGGAAAGGGCAATCCTTCCCAAACAAAACCAAGATCCTCAAGTCAAGCAAAACCTGTATGCTAACAATGTAAGCCAGATGTCCTTTTCCACCAAGCCCTTAGAACATGTGTTCTCATATAAGCTTCCTAATGGTATTATAAAAGCAGGTATTATTATTTTCAATAGTTTATTTTTATTCACTTTACATTCCTAATTGCAGCCCTTTCCAGTTGCACCTTTATAAATCCCCCCATTACCCTACCCCGTCTCTTCAGAGAAGGGGACCCCCCCTCCTTTGGTACCACACCATCCTGGCCTATCTAGTTCCAGCAGGACTAGGCACATCCTCTCCTGCTGAGGCCCAACCAGGCAGTCCTGGAAGGGGAAGGGGATCCAATGGCAGGCAACAGAGTCAGAGACAGCCTCCACTTCAATTGTGAGGGGACCCATATGAAGAGCAAGTTATACATCTGCTACAAATGTGTATGGGGACTTGCATGTTCTTTGGTTGGTGGTCCAGACTCGGTGAGCCCCCTAGGCCCAGGTTAGTTGAGTCTGTAGGTCTTCTTGTGGTGTCCTTGACCACTCTGGCTCACTCAGTTCTATCCCTCAGTCTTCCAAAAGACTCCCCAAGGTCCACTTAATGTTTGGCTGTGGGTCTCTGCATCTGTTTCCATCCTTTGCCGGAAGAAGCCTCTCCGGAGACAGTTATGCTAGGCTCCTGTGTCAAGCATAATAGAATATCATTACTATGTCACAAGAGCCAATATTATTATTACTTCCATCTTGGAAAAGGGAATTGAGGCTCAGAGAAGTACAAAGTGCATGTTTGTAGATTCTAGGGTATGGGTGGCCAATTGGAGGTTTAAGCTGAGATCCACCTGGTTTCTGAGATGTGATTGATATCCTCTGCCAATGGTAGCCTTCCTGCTTGAGGGCTGTCAGGCAAGGGACATCCTGAGAGAGGTGAGAACCTAGGAAAGTACTTAGGGTCTCTCAGTACTCAAGGTCTCTTGTCTCCTCCCACCATAGCCAGCCACAACTAATGTTAGGATTTCTATCTCAGATTGATAGGAATTATGAAGCCTGAGTGGACACCCAAGGATGCTAGTTTTATACCACTGACTCTGTGAGAACTGGGTGGAAGTGGGAGGTCAAAATCAAAATGAAGAATAAAATCAGATCCCTCTGTATTGTCCTATTCAAAGTACAAAGGTGCTTAGAAATGGGTGTTGGGAGTGGAGTAGAATTGCAGACTTGGCACTTTCCTGGGACAGTTACCCCAAAGAGGTCCCTTGGAAGGGTCTCTGCTTCAGCTGTCTGATGTTTATCACATCATTCACATGCTTCTAATTCTTAGCTAGTGTATTAGTTTCCTCAAGATGTAACATATTCAAAGACACACAGGTGCCTAAAATGATACAAAGTTAGTGTCTTACAGCTCTCCAGACCAAAGTCTAAAAAAGGCTTTGTTGGGACTAAAGTCAAGGTGTCAGCTGGCTGCTCTCCTCATGGGAGACTGGAGGGGACACTCTATTCCTTGCCCTTTCTAACTGCTGTGGACCACCCACATTGATCATGTTCCTTCCCGCAAGACGACTGCACCAACCTCTGCACCCACCATCAGAGCTCATTTTCTGACTGCCTACTCATAAAAGGAGTCTTGGGGTTCCATTGAACCCACTCCCATAAGTCAGTGTCCCTCCCCTCTGCAGAGTCCTCATCTCAATCACATCTGCAGAGGCCATTTTTCCCAGTAAGGTAACAATCAGAGTTCCTTCAGTTTGGACATAGGCATCTTGCTGTGGAGGCAGCGTGTGAGCCTTTATGGCCTTTCATGTACAAGGAAAGTGTGGAGATGGATGGAGCTGGGGACCTTTCTCACTCCTCACTGAAGCTGCAATTCCCCTTTACACGTATTTGTCCTACCTTTCCCTGGGTGTTCTTATCAGTCATCTAGCTCAGAGGCAGTTGGGTTTGGAACCCCGCCAAGTGACTTACACAGGTCTCTAGACTGGGTTGGGAGGATGTCAGGCTGCAGGCTTTCCCACCCAAGACAGGGAGGAGTAATTAAATACAGCGTGGAGCAAGTAGGGATTTTTGGCTTCCTCCAGCTACCTGTGTGGAAGTGGGACCTGGCACATTCAGCAGCTCTGAAAAAAAAAATGCCTCCTTTTAAAAGAAAAGCTAGTATGCCCCTGAATTTGCCAAACAGAAATGAGGGGGTGTTTATTTGTATCACAGAGAGATTTAGTTTGTTTCTTAAAATAGACAGCCCTAGTCCTCTTCAAAAACGTGTTTTAGTTAATGGGGAATTTGATTTGCACAACTTTGGAGACACAAACCACTTAAGGAAGTAGTTACCTGCACTGTGGATCTTCAGCTTCCAAAGTCTGTCCCCAGCAGCTGGGGAGAGGGGCAGGCCACTCACTTGGCCTACTGGTTTCTCCTTATAGTACTGGATCGTTTATTTTTGTGCTAATTGGAAGGCTGCCCAAAGATGCCTTCCCCATGGTGGAATGCGAAAGAAGCACTCAAGAGCCACCTCTCCCATGATGCCATTGTTCTTTCTTCTCCTTCTGTGGTGGCTCATTCCCTTGTTCCTTCATGCACCAGCTGTTTAGTTACTATCAGTATCAGGGTTGATACTGGGAACTGTAGCAGACCTAGGAAACGGAAGGTTGAGGATGTGCTAGTTATTCCTGGTGCCTGGCAGAAGGATGAGGATGAAGAAGGTCCTGAGTCATGCTTTGGAAGTTTTGAAACAGGGTTCTAGAATATTGAAAATGGGGGTGGGGATTTTCCTAACTCATTCCAGATCAAAGAAGAAATTCATACCATGATGATAGACCACTTGGAAACTTAATAATGACACTAAGTATAAAACATAAGTCCAGCCAAAACTGTACTTAAAAGAATAGTTTTGAGCCTGAAAAGATCTTTCAATTTTTAATGAAGACAAATGGGAATGAATTAACTGGATTGTCTGTTCAAGCAGCTCCGGGAGCTGGGTGTGATAGGAGCTGGTATTTGTTGGTTGTTTGAGGTTTAGATAGCTCAGCTCTGAGGGTGAACAACACCACTGTGCTATGGGAATTGCTTCCTCACCTTTCAGAGAGGAAACAGAAGCACAGGGAGACCAGATAACATACCGAAACACTCTGGATTCAAATGTTCAAGGCCAGAGCAGGTAGCATAGTCAAAATCTCAAAATAAAAAGGGGTGGGGGAAATGGTTCCGTTGGTACACTGTTGAGTAAACAAGAAGACTTGGGCTCAGATCAGCAGCACACATGTAAAAGCCAGGCTTGGTAGCTCCTATCAGTAACCCCAGCCCTGGGGAACAGAGGCAGGTGGATCCCTGGAGAGTGGTAGCTCCAGTGCTAGCTAGTTAACTAACTAACTAACTAACTAACTAACTAACTAACTAA
>JADRCD010199899.1:951-11061 GCA_019843815.1 Montemys delectorum
TGTGGAGTGTGGTGGATGTGGAGTGTTCAGGGGTGTGGAGTGTTCAGGGGTGCAGAGTGTGGCAGACTTGTGGAGTTATGAGTGTGTGTGGAGTGTTCAGGGGTACAGAGTGTGGCAGATGTGTGGTGTTATGGGTGTGTGTGGAGTGTGATGGATGTGGAGTGTTCAGGGGTGCAGAGTGTGGCAGATGTGTGGAGTTATGAGTGTGTGTGGAGTGTTCCGGGGTGCAGGGTGTTCTGGGGAGTGGGGAGCTATTTTTGCGAGGGAGGCCGCATCTCTGTTACTATCTATTCTGCTGCTGCTTTTCTTCCCTGCTAGCTCTTGATATTCGTCTCTGTCCCTCACGGAATGTTTCATCGCAGGTGCAGTTTTGAATGATAGTCTGTTGTAGGCTGTGAGAAGACAGCAGTTTCAGTACTGCAGAGATGGCTCAGTAATGAGCACTTGCTGCCCTCACAGAGAGCCCCTATTCAGTTGCTAGCATCCACAATCTTTTACAACTGTCTGTAACCCCAGTTCTAGGGGATCAGATGCCCTCTTCTGGCCCCTGGGGAACAGTGCAAAAAAATGGTGCACTTGTCTATGTGAAGACAAAACACTCATATACATAAAAATAAACACAGATGTGTGCCAATATCCCTGTTTTTTTTCTTTTTAATAAGCATGATCTTACTTTAAGTATGATCTTATTTTGAAGGGAGCTCTCCTTGTGTGCTTTGCAAGAACCAACTTCGTATGACCAACTGCAGTCATTTTCCACACTCACTCACACATCTCTTCCCTTTGTATTCAGGCTCTCTCGAGCAGGCACATGCAGAAATCCCTTCTTCTCTAACACTAACCAAGAACTCTGGCTGTGCCCATTGTGCTTGTGTCACCTTGGTGACACTGCCATTCAGCAGCTGTCTCCTAAAATCCTAGTCTTCCTCCTGGACTTGTGACTGCCTGGTCATCCCACCGAATCTTGCCAGTCTGACTGTTGCCAGGCAACCACATGAATTTGACCATTTGCTCTCATCATGACTAATCCCTGATTCAGGTTACCATTTACCTCTAATACCACTGCCGAACCTAACTGGCTAACACACTTCCATTACCTAACATCCTCTCTCCTCACCTGGAGTTACAACGCCAGGAATAAACCAGTTTAATCATTCCTATGATTAGGCCGCATTGGCATCTGAGAACTCTCTGGGTGTGGTGGGGGAAGCCTGCCGTCCTAACACCTTGCAGGCAGAAGCAAGCGCATAATGAGCTTGAGTGAGTGTGCGATACAGTGTGCTCGAGACCAGCCTGGGTGACACAATGACTCAGGGGAAAAAAAGACGGAAAAGGAAAAATCAAACGTTCCTGGAGTCTCCCAGAGTACCTTCCATATTGAGGGTTCTCCCCACACCCCATTTTTAGGGCACTTGACCGCCACTCTCCTTTTCTGTGTTTGCTCCCATTGGCCTTATTTCTGGTCCTAGGAAGAGCTTAGCTAATTTCCATCTTGAACTTGTTTTCTCTGTCCTGTCACATTCGATCGCAGTTTATGTTCCGTTTCCTGGTTCCCACTAAAAGGTTCTGTCTCTAGGGTGACCTTCCATTGTGCTAAAACTGTGCCTTCCACATCCTTTCCAAGCTACCTGGGTTCAATATCATGTGTTACTGTCTTCATGAACCTATAGGTACCTGAAATTGTACATTGGTTCAATACCATGTGTTATTGTCATCATGAACCTACAGGTACCTGAAATTGTACATTATTTTGTCTGTGCTTAACATCTATCACCTAGTTCCACAAAAGTGGGAGCCTGGTTTCCACTGATCTCCTCTCAGTATGTAATGAGATACCTGGCCTATTCGTTTCATAGGAAACAAAGCAATATCCCATTGTCTCCATGAATGAAATCCCTCTCTGTTCCCTCCTGTCACTTCATTCATCTTCTGTGTAGTGTGGACCCCACACTTCTCTGTTTCTTCTTTCAAATTGCCTTCACCTGTTTACATGACTACTATCCTTTGGGTTTATCCCAGTAAGTGTTCTTCAATTTAGTAATGCCAACAGGTAGCTGGAATAAGAAACCATGGTGTCCCTCAATGAATGAGAATGGATACTCTTAGCATCAGAATTCCCACATACTGGAATTACCCCAATTAAGAGACCAATGGGTCTAGCCGGGGGATATTCCCGATAAGCCTCACTTGGAATAGTTAAAACAGAAGCCCAAGACCTCTCTTCTAGGCTGAAAAGTTAAGCTAAATGCTTGTTAATCGTGTGTTTCAAAAGTATTCTTTTACTCATTCACAGAATGCCAGTTTAGATTCTAGACTATTACATTCAAGCTAAACATCCTTCAAATAAACTATCCAAAGATCTCTGAAACTAAGGGTTAACCTAAAGAAAATTAACACCCTTTACCCAAATGTTTCACAGGTAGAAGGCAAAGCAAATTTAGACTTGAGAGAAATGATTGTCATCTTCGAAATAGCTTCTTGTCAACTACAGAGCTATAGATAGCTACGAAAATGGCACATTTGAGACTCTAAGTAATCTAAAGCCATGACTTATGCCAGAGAACTAGCTCGAAAGAGAGAAGGGATGTGGCCCTCGTGGACAGAAGGGAGCAGAGCACGGTGACATTTTGGAAACAGGCTCAGCAGGTGCATGGTGGCTCCAGGAAAGGAGCTACAGTGGTGGCAGTAGTGAGGGACACCCTCTATCATCTCACAGTTCCTGCGGACCAAGCAGGCTGGCTGCTGTGAGCACAGAAGCAGAAGACAGCCTGAGAAGCTTGGGGGAAATATGTTACAGGTATAATTATTCCTCTTATGTAACAGAGGTCATAGCCTCCACCTTCTTTCTCTGTATACGTTACTGTTTCTACGGCTATACCGCTGCCTCTTTCTCCCCCTTCAATAGCAGTTATAATAGTCTGTAAGTAAATTTGAAATTTACTTTAGCTTTGAATGTTTAAGGCAGATCTTTAAGGCTTCCTGAGTGTTAGCTCTCCTTGAAGTAAATCACCATAGTTACTGGTGAAATGGACTGGGCTGCTCTGAACATTCTGGAGCAGTCTTCTTGTCCTAGCCAACCTTAAATGACAAGGACAACAAGGGAGTGTTCTTTCACCCCATGCCCCTCGCTACTGCCGCCCTTGCCAGCCCCTTTCCTGTAGCCACCATTTGCCTGCTGAGCCTCTGTTTCCAAAATGTCACCAGGCCCTGCTTACCTCCACAAGTGCCACGTCCCTTCTCTTCTTTCTAGCCACAGCTCTCTGGGGTACATCTCAATTTTAAAGGCAAGAGGTTAGAGCCTGGAGACACTTGTACGTGTGGAGTAGAGCACTAAATTCTTTTTTTAAAACTCTGAAAAAAAATGGTTGAGAAGCTTTTGTATCTGTTATCAGAGAGCTTTTTGGTAAGAATTGTGGGATAATGGTGACTAAGAATTGTATTTTAAAAAAAAAGAGCATTAAAATCTTCACGATGGTGCAAAACATAGAGTATTTAAGCATCAAAATAATAGGTAGTTGGGGATGGAAGAAGGCTGTACTGGCTGGTTTTGTGTGTCAACTTGACACAAGCTGGAGTTATCACAGAAAAGGGAGTTTCAGTTGGGGAAATGCCTCCATGAGATCCAGCTGTGGGGCATTTTCTCAATTAGTGATCAAGGGGGTAGGGCCCCTTGTGAGTGGTGCCATCCCTGGGCTGGAAGTCTTGGTTTCTATAAGAGAGCAGGCTGAGCAAGCCAGAGGAAGTAAGCCAGTAAGGAACATCTCTCCATGGCCTCTGCGTCAGCTCCTGCTTCCTGATCTGCTTGAGTTCCAGTCCTGACTTCCTCTGGTGATCAACAGCCATGTGGAAGTATAAGCTGAATAAACCCTTTCCTCCCCAACTTGCTTCTTGGTCATGATGTTTGTGCAGGAATAGAAATCCTGACTAAAACAAAGGCTCAGCGGATAAAATGCTTGCTGCATATGTGTGCGGGCCTGAGTTGGGATCCTCAGCTGAGGAATGGGGGTTCTGGACAGTCACTGAGTTGAAGTTCCAGAGAGGGACCATATGCCAGTTAGGGTCCCTTGTAAACCTCACACAGCTGGGAGGGACACAGTTGGGACACAGCTGGGAAGGAGAGACTTCACTTGAGGCATTGTCTCCATTGGATAAGATCTTCAACCATGTCTGGGAGTCATTTTCTTAATCATTAATTGATGTAGTTAGGCCTAGCACACTCTGGGCACGTGAATCTGGACTATGTAAGAAAGGTAACTGAGCAAGCCAGAGAAAGCAAACGAAAAAGCAGCGTTCTTCCGTGGTGTCCACTTCAATCCCTGCCTCCAGGGTCCTGCCTTGGCTTTCCTCAAGCAGTGAACTGCTGCCTGGAAGGGTATGACGAAATACATTCTTCCCTCTCCTAGTTGCTTCTGGCACTCTGCCTCCAACACTGAGATGGGGAGCGACAGAGGACCACAGCTGACATCGCCCTCAGGCCTCCACGTGCCTATGCTATGTATAGGTGTGCCAGAATACACACATGTTCACACCATGCAAGCACCACAAACATGTATGCGTGTACACACACACATACACGCGCATGCACACACACACACACACACACACACACACACACTGAACATTGTAAAGATTAAATACAAGTTCCTGGGGTAAAAAACATCTCTTCCTAGGAAGGAATAGACTTTGTTTGTTTGTTTGTTTGTTTTTATTGAGACAGGGTTTCTCTGTGTAGCCCCGGCTGTCCTGGAACTCACTCTGTAGACCAGGCTGGTCTTGAACTCAGAAATCCGCCTGCCTCTGCCTCCCAAGTGCTGGGGTTAAAGGCGTGCGCCACCACTGCCCAGCTATAGACTTAGTTTATTTAGAGTGTGAATTGATGAAGAGTAGATGACAAGATGCTGAAAACCTGAAAAGGCAAACTGCATCTCCAGATGAAGGTATTGTGGAAACAATAATATCAAGAAACAAATGCCCTTATCACTGGGCAAACGAGAGATAGTTGCAGTGATTAAAACCTAGAGGATCAAATGCACTGTGTCCCTAGAAGCTCACTATTCGGCTGGTGCTAGTGCCTGGGAGCCCAGAGAAATTGCCCATGAGGCTGAAACTCAGATCTCTGACAATGACTGACTAGCCAGCATGGGCTGGGGAAACTGAGATGACCTCAGAGAGCTGGGAAGATGACAAAAGAGAGCAGTAGGTGCCACCAGAGTGACATGGCATTGCAAGGTGATCAAGATCTTGATTTTAGGGAGATGTGATTTGTTGAGGGAAATATTAAAAAAGTAGAACCGGCACATTCCTGCCCTTGTGCTGACAACTGTCTGCCCTGGCGGGCTGGCTGGCCATGCACTGGTGAGCAGTGGCCAACCTTTTTTTTTATCTTGTGGAGACTCTGTGGCCTGGATCTACCAAAACGTCTCCACCCAGCTCGTTAAGTTCCCACTGGTGGTCTTTACCAGGCCAACCCCATGCTTCAAATCCACCATGGCCTTTGTAGGGCACATCAGGCAAACCCGTGCTTTGCCACCATACCTTTTTCTCTTGAACACAGACGAGCTGCCGCGTGGAGGAAAACATAGCACAAACTTAGTTCCAAAACAGTGGTAACTCAATCTCAGGGCGAAACAACTAAAACCTAATCTTGTACGCCTCATTAAATCTGATTTCTCCAGTAGCGAATCCTTGCAGATCCGCCATGATACCAGGAAACTCTAGCAGCTACATCTTACCCATATGCTGTCCCGGTTCCAAAAGGGCCTAACTCTTTCCTGCTTCCTCTCTTCCCCCGTCCAAGAGGGAGCAGCAGGAGATGGAAAACAGTGGCTTCAGGGTCACATTCCAGCATCATAAAGATGTGTTTAAAGTTGAGAGATCATAATATGATTAATTTTACAGGAAATTATTGAAAAATTCTCAAAATTCATGCTGTTATTCATAGTTTTCTCATGTTCATTGTCTTCAAAGTATAAGGAATGATTCTATAAGTTAATGAAATAAAAACAAAAGAACCAATACTAAAGTAAAGCACTATTTGTTTTCAGTTCTATGAACTGCACTGAGTAACAGTTACACATTTTGTAAGGGCTATATAATTTACCTTACAACATTTGATGTGTAGAATTCGTCTCTCACCCTGATGTCGTATTCATTGCTGAGATAGGAACATAGGCATCTTTAGGAAGATGGAAATTATGAGAACTTCTTTCCCTACCTTCCCTTTTAGCATGACTCAGGGCATCTGACCTGATCCTGCCCAATGGGTTTTGGCAGGGATCGGGGAGGGGGAGCCTGCTTGTTAAGTTTTGGGGAAATTTCCCATTCATACAAGGAGGCTCAAATGATAAGAAGCTATTTATGTTTCCCTGCCTTAGTTGAGTCTGTAGGTGATATTGGAAATTTCTTTTGCTGTCCCTGTAATTATAAATAAAAATATAATTTTATGGAAGGCAGAGAGTAAAAAACCACCAGTGGCTCTTCCTCCTCTTGGTATCTCACAGAGGGCAGTAGTTCCTAGTGTTTCTGCCACTTTGACTTGTATGTCTTGTTACTTGAACATACTGAACTCCTTGAATAAACTTCTGAGTGGATCTTAATAATGACCGTATGGTATAATTTTCCATCCATCGGTTATAACACAAAGGGCATACTCCAGATAAAAAGATTCTGGTTCCACTAATTTCCCCAAATTGAGTTCCACTGAATATCAAATGCACACCCACACACTGCTAAATCAGGGTGAAGTGAGGCTGGGAGGGATAATGAGGTTGAAGGCGATTGAGAATCAGCTTGCTTCTGACACTTGTCATTGTTTCTGTGAATACCATGCCTACTTGGGCCTACTTAGTGTCAATGAAACAATTCTGAGAGATTAATTAAGCAATGTGAGGATAGAACAGGGAATGCAGATTGTTTGATAGAACTCAGTCTGTTCCTGTAGGAGATAATTCTCTCTCTCTCTCTCTCTCTCTCTCTCTCAATGCAAAGTATGTAATATTAAATATCATTCTGCCCATAAATAAGAATTATTGAGAATTGAGAAATCCCAACTAGCAAAATAAAAAAGGAAACATTTCTGTTAATATTCAAATATTTTGATTTATAAATGTATAATAAAATACATTAGTGGCTCAGGCAGAGCCTACATCACTTTATCTGATTATTTTAACAGATTTGCAGGCAGGGAGATAGTCTACATCCCTTTTGAATCTGAGTATTAGAAAACTGGTGGTCTAAAAGCAACCTCTGGCATAGGGGATGTCCTCCTCTCTGAACATTTCCACTCCTTGTTGTCAGGATAATAAGAACGATGTCAAAAGCTTTTCAAGTTCTTCCTCTGTGGTCTTCTCTCCTTAGAATCCCAGGAGGATCAGGATGAATTCGTGAACATGTATTTAGTAATTTCCCCAAACAATGTAATGGAATATTACATTGATGATCACATTCTATATAACTTCTGTTGTTTGGGGTTGTGTAAATTTTGGGCGCTGTTGCCCTAGTTTCTTATTGCTGTGATAAAACACCAACAAATACCAGCTAGAGGAGGAAAGGGTTCATTTCAGCTTACAGGATATATCAGTCCATCATTGAGGAAAGCCAGGGCAGGATCTCTAGACAGGAATTGATCCATATGCTGTGGCGAAACACTGTTTACTGGCTCAATGCCAGGCCCATATTCCCATACTTCTTTTATATATCTCAGACCCACCTGCTTAAGGTTGATACTACTAATAGTAGGGTGAGCACTACAACATTAATTAATAATCAAGAAAATGGCCCCTTAGACATCCCAATAGGCCATAGGATGGAGGCAGTTTCCTCAGTGGAGACTCCCTCTTCCATATGTGTTAAGTTGTCAACCAAGATAAATCTCTACAATTCCACCACTTGGCAATATGATACTACAGTATCAAACACAGTCCAAGAAATGTTGTACAATCCTTACAATTTTCAACATTATTTTATTTTTTGCCGTTATTGAAAAGAGATTCTTTTCTCACGTGCTATATTCCAGTTATGGCTTCCTTTCCCTCTGTGGTTCCTAGTTCCTCCCACCTCCCCTCCAATCTGGATTCACTTCCCTCCTGTCTCTCATTAGAAAAGAACAGGCTTCTAAGAGATAGTAACGCAATGTAAGAAAATAAAATGTAATAAGATAAAACGAAAATGATCACATAGAAGTTGGGCAAGAGAAACCAACATAAGAAGAAGAGCCCAAGAGAACACACGAGAATCCAAGACCTACTCATCTACACACTCAGGAACTCCATAAAAACCCTAACTGGAAGCCATAATATATAAGCCAAGGACCAGGTACAGACCCACAGAGGCCTGTGCATGCTGCTTCAGTCTCTAAGAGTTTATATGAGTGTGTTCATGTTGATGTAGAGGGTCTTGTTTTCTTGGTGTCCACCATCCTGTCTGGGTCTTACACACTTTCTGCCTCCTCTTCTGCAGGGTTCCCTGAGCTCCGAGGGGAGGGGGCCTGATGGAATAATCCTATTTAGGACTGTGTGTTCCAAAACTCTCACTGTGCATAAGGCCTGACTGTGGCTCTCTGTGTTGGAACATATAACATCTGCTGCCGGATGGAGCTTCTCTGATGATAGCTGCACAAGACACTGATCTGAGTATAGCAGAGCCATGTTATCACTACCTTAAAAAAAATAGTAATTAGTTTTACCCTAGGTCCCTGGGTTATCATCTAGTCTCTGGTTCTTGGTCACCCTATCAGCGTCAGGAATGGGCTCCATCTCAGAGAGCCACATCAGTTACTGGTTGCTACCACAAGCTTTATGCCATCATTACTGCAGCATATCTTGCAGGCAGAGCACCATTGTAGCCCGATGGTTTTGTGGCCACCTGATGTTTGTTATTTCTCATTTGGTAGCCAGCAGAGTTCCTTCCTGTACCAGTGATCCTAGAAGGGGGTGAAGGCTCTGTGAAGGTGCCAGCTTGAGTTCTTCAGGATCATGTCGAATAGGTGCCTTCGCCCATAGAGCCTTGCTGTCAGTTTGTGGAGAGCGACCTATAATCTTAGCAACAGCCTGGGTTTGGGAATGCCCATGGGATGCCATTGTCCAATAGGTCAGTTAAACGTAAACCAGTTCCAGTACTGGGATGGTAGTTTGCCACCAAGCTTCCTTTGCAAGAGATAGCAAGTTGGGAACCTGTCTCCTCCATCATGTGGCAATTTCATTTAGATCATCTTCATATATGTGTATATTTATAAAGCTTCTAAAGCTTCTACGGTATCGTGTTTCTATACTCTCCCTCAAATGGCCCTTAATTTTAACTCTCTATACCCATATTTTCCCTCCCTCATTCTATTCTCCCTGTTCCTTCCCCACTTGATCTTCCTGTTCCAGCCCCCTCATTCATCCACAGCTATCCGTTCTATTTCCCTTCCCTAACAAGATCTATCTGTATCCCCTAGTTTCTTACTCTGATCTACTCTGTGAGGTTCTAAGGAATATAGTTTAATTGTCATTTAGTAACAGCTAATATCCATCTATGAGCAAACACATACCCTATTTGTCCTTCTGGGTCTGGGATATCTCACTCAGAAAGACCTTTTCATTAATCTGAATAACTGAATTTCATAGTATTTTTTTTAACAGCTGAGTAATACTCCATTGTGCAAACATACTGCATTTCTTCATTCATTCTTCTGTTGAGGGATATTTAGATTGCTTCCAATTTCTGGCTCCTATAAATAGAGAAGCACTTAACGTGCTTGAGTAAGTGTCTTTGTTGCACGATGAAGCGTCCTTTGGGTATACGCCCAAGAGTAGTGTAACTGGATCTTGAGATAGATTGATTCTCACTGAGACATTTCCATGCTGATTTCCACAGTAGCTGTAGAAGTCTGCACCCAGGCAGTGATGCATGAGTGGTCCCCTTACTCCACATCCTCACCAGTATGGGCTGTCTCTTGTAGGCATTCTGACAGATTTAAGATTTTGATTTGTATTTTCCTGACAATTAAGGATGTTGAACATTTTAAATGTTTCTTAGCCATATATTGAACCATCCCTGCATCTC
Organism: Montemys delectorum; assembly: GCA_019843815.1. Lineage (NCBI taxonomy): Eukaryota > Metazoa > Chordata > Mammalia > Rodentia > Muridae > Montemys > Montemys delectorum. Next base: position 10,996 of record JADRCD010199899.1, read on the forward strand.
TAGATGAATCCTACTTGATAATCATGGGTGATCTTTCTGATGTGTTCTTAGATTTAGTTTGCAAGT
>JADRCD010199900.1:7184-25297 GCA_019843815.1 Montemys delectorum
GTGTGTGTGTGTGTGTGTGTGTGTGTGTGTGTGTGTGTGTGTGTGTGGAGCTGAGACGAATAAACCACTGTGGCTTCCCCCTTCCTCTTCACCAGCACAGTCACTGCTTCCCAGAGAATTCCCATGGTGGAGGTGTCCAGAGTGAAGAGGGAGTCAGAAAACGAAGGTAAACTGTGAGCCTCAGCTCTCAATACTTTCACTGCAGAATCCGTTGAAGCTGAACATCACTTGCACCTCTTGAGAACAAATGGGGGCCTCCTAAGTTTTGAGGTTGGCTGCTTCCAGTCCTAGGTCTGAACCTGTCCTTCCTAGCTTCAGATCTAATCTTACCCTATCAATCCCTGTTCCCTTCTCGTCCACATTTTGCTCACTGATTCCTCTGTAAGAAATAGAAAGTCAGGCCAGTTAGAGGCTTGGTAGACAGAAGGATGCTGTTGAGAAGAGGAAGCCTGCAGAAGGGAGTATCTAATGGGAGCTCTTGTTAAATCAGTGGAAATTTTACCTCAAATATAGTCACAGGTCCCTGGATTCTTCCTTGTCTTACACCTGATCTGGGGTGAGCATCTCCAAAAACATCAGCTTCAGTAAACCCTTCATCTTTGTAAGTTAATTATCATGTGTATCTTATTATGGTATCAGAAAGCTGATTAACATGGATATCTGACATGCCTATTTACCTGTATCTTTTTTTAATAGAAAAATAAATAAATAAATCTAAGAATTAGAGACTGGCAGCCAAACTAAAGATATTAAAACCTTCAATGAGTTTCTGATCTCTGTGCCATCTGTTGTAATAGGATAGGCTCTTGGTTCTAAGTATCACAGATGATCATGTGAACATCACATTTTTCTGCCAAGCTCTCCCATTGTTTTGTACCATGTCTCTAACAGTCCTAGGAGATATAAACTATCATCTTCATGTTTCAGCCGTAAAAGCGAATATACAGAGACAGCAACACTTTCTTATAAGCACCAACACTAGCATAGAAGTCATTTCCTGTCCCAAATCCACCCTTAGCTAAGAGTCCTTTCACCAGGTCATGTAGAGTAAATATCTATCAAATGATGGGTTAACAATTCCCATGGCCCTGAGTTTATAGAGGATCAGGACATGAGTGTGCCCCCAAATTATAAATGTGAAAATTCTCCCACACTCTTCCAGGAACACTTCCCCCCCCCCCCCCCCCCACAGCTTTCATGAGATATTGCCCCTCATGGTCAAAGAGACCAACGCTACAGGCATGGGAAGCTCAAGCCCACAGCTGGTTCACCTGCCTCTCTCTTTCCTTGGCTCCCAAGGAAAAGAAACCCAATCTCACCAGCCCAGCTTTGTGCTCCTGGGAGCTTTGGTCCCAGTGGCTGATTGGATTATCTTTATTGGTCTTTCTGCCATTATTAAATCTCTGGGGACGTGAACCAGATGTCCCCATTTGACCAGCCATTGTAGTTGTGTCCAGCAATGACCAGCTGTTTCAGACTCCGTTCACAGACTGTCTCATTTATCTTAGATTTCTTAGTGCCAGAAGCAAGCTGCTGGAGGAGAAAGGGATGCTCCTGACCTCAGGAGGAAAGTATGAGTCAGGAATCCAGGAAATGCCACAAAGCATGGCTTTCTCCCCAGCATGCACCCTCTCTGCCCAGCTAAGCCTTAGAGGTACGCTTTGTTTTCCTTCCTTTAAGAATCTGATCCAGGCAGCTCCCCTTTCAGAAAAGATTGCCCAATCATCTCTGAAAAATCTGTTGCATTTTAAGGTTGATCCATAGAGGGATTAGCTTCTGGGTTTTAGTTCCACGTCTTTAGCGAATCGGGGTATCACAGCTGGATGGACAGCTTAGCTTCACACATCACTGAGGAAAGCTTTAAGTCCAGGAAATTGTTAAGGACCATCAGTGTTTCATGTCTCCTCCCTACCTGCCCGTTACCTATTTCCAAAACTGGAGACAAAGCACCACACCAACTTGAGTGGGAACAGAGGAACTACGTTATCCCCAACAGCATCGAACTTGTGCAGAGGTTTTGGAGAGGAGTTTACACTGTCGGGGCACTTGTGTTGTGATTCTGACTGCCCATCTGTGGGTTAGATCATCTCATGATTAACAAAAGCATGGAGAAATACTTGCTACCTCTATCTAGACCTGAGATGCATCACAACCCGACTTCTATGAGCAACCTGGAATGTGGGACCAAATTAATGGGTATAATTTAGGCTTAGTGACTGATCTAGACTGAGTTTCTCTGGAACTTGGTCTTGTTACAGATTTTTAACAGACTGCTACATACATTAACAGAATGTCTCTCTTTTTGAAATAGTGTTTGAAATATTTAAAAACAGCCTGTATACATTCTCACCCTTCATGAAGAACTTCTTGTGTTATTTTCTATAATCCTCAGCACCCTGTGAACACCTCTGGATATGCTAGGGGACGAATGGCCAGAATGGAACTCCAAATAAGACTTTAGTCGTTTTGAAATATTAGAATTACTTCACTATTCTCCTATCAATCTTTCTAAAGTATGACAAATCTTATTTATAATATGAAATCCAGACACTAGGGGATTGGCAAAGGGTTCACTAAATGTCTAATTATGCTTTGTACTATAATGTGGAAATTGAAATCATTCTGTAGAAAAGTGCTCAAGACTCTAGGAAGGAGCCCCAGATACAAAGCTGGGTTAAGGACATGAGGCATATGCAAATGAGTGAACCCAACCCTTTGTATCACGGATGACTCTCATGAGCTTAAAGTCAAATGAGAGATAGCACCCAGAATAATACATACTAGAAAGGTCAGAAACAACTAAAACTTACTCATAGCAATGAAAAATGTCCAATGTAAGATGTCTCTGTCTGTAGAGATATGTGACTATTGTGTCCTTGGGAAGACATTGGGCTTCTGAATTTTGTTAAGTTCTGTTTATTGATCTAGGTACAGGTTTCTAATGAGCTGTTTTCTTCCTGGCCCCAAACCTCCAGAATAATGACTCAGACTCAAAATAAATTTATAAATAGCTAGGCCATATAGATAGCCTCATTCTCTGACTAGCTAATACTTTTACATAACCCATTAATATCAATCTGTATTTTGCCAGGTGATTAGCTCTGCTCAGGAACCATGTACCTGTCTTCTCACATCTTCCCCGAAACGCTTCCTGTCCCTTGCTCTGTCTCAGAATTCTTTCTACCTACCATATGTCCCAACTTCTATTAAACCCTTTCCTATATGCCACAGTTTTTTTTTAATTGACAGGTGATGCATCCATATAACACACAAGATATTCTCTCTACGCAGGTTTATTTACTGCTATCACTTTCTCAAAATGAAACTCTTACACTTTTATTGATTATTAGCTAACAAATAATATTTATATATGTTTAATGGGAAGGATTTTAAGTTGATACATGTCTGTGATGTGTAATAATTAAATCAGAGTAATTAGCATTCCCATCAAAAATATCTCTCTGTGGTACAGCATTCCCACTCTTCTCTAAGTATTCTGACAGGTATAATTAGCTATAGACTGCAGCCCTAGTGTGCAACATTACACCAAACCACTTTCCTCTCTCTGGTGGTTTGGATGAAAAATGTCCCCCAAAAGGCTCCTGGTTTTGAGTAGTTGGTCCTCAGTAGTGATGTTATCTAAAGGGAAAGTGCAGCCTTGTAGGAGGAAATGTGTTACTACGAGTGGGTTTTTCTCATCTTTTCTACTTTACAACCTTGCTCCATTCCTATTCTGTCTGTGTCTCTCCATTTGTGTGTCTATCTGTGTTTGTCTGTATCTGTCTCTCTCCATTTCTGTCTCTCTCTGTCTCTGTCTCTCTGTCCATCTCTGTCTCTCTGTGTCCATCTCTCTGCCTCTCTCCATTTCTCTGTCTCTCTGTCCCTCTCTCTGACTCTCTGTATCTCTGTGTCTCTCTATCTCTGTCTCTCTCTCCTTTCCCCACCCCATTTCCTGTATGAAAGAAAATGTGATCAGCAGCGCCCCTCATCCACAATGCTTATCGCTATCCCTCCTTAGCCATGGTGGACTATAGCCCTCTAGATCCTTAGGCCCAAGTAAACTTTACATCCCAGGTTTCTTTTAGTCAGTGTACTTTATCACAGCTACAAAATACAAGGAGTAGACTAGTTGGAACCAGGTCACATTTACTCCTATCCAAATGGTTTATGATCTGAGCAATGTTACCTTTAAAGGAATGCAGGCCTTTGTCCTAGGATCAGGATCACCATAAATCATAGTGTAAAGCATAGAGAAGACTTGGTCTAAATGCGATACCTGTGTTGTTGTGTGACTATTGGGAAGTCAAACACCACAGGCACACTAGTGCCACTTGTTCATAGGGTCCAGGTGTCTGAATTGGGTCCCTATTTTGTAGACTTATGCAGTTACTGAAATTACCCCTTCTTATCCACTCCCTCCCACATTATTATGCATCAGCCTTGAGTTTTCTCATTAGGAAAACTTTCTACCACTGAACTTCATGCTCAGCCTGTGACTTCACTGTGAGACAAGGTCTCACTCTGTAGCTTAGTCTGTAGTTGAGCTTGCTGTGTAGCCCAGGCTGTCCTCCAAGGCATCATCTTCCTAGCTCAGTCTCCTTAGAGCTGATATTACAAGTTTGTACTACCATGCCCAGTTAACAGGCCTCATTTTAAACGTTCATTCATCTGTCTGTGCAGTTCTTGGTTGATTACACATCTTGGCTGGTGGGGAAGGTACCACAGTAATCATAGACCTTTAGTTATAACTTTGATACGGTGATTTTACTTCCTCTGGATATGTGAGCCCAGTGGGATACATAGATTATATAGGGATTTTCCTCTCAGCTTTTTGAGAGGCCTTCTTATTTTTCTGTACAGCTGTGCTAAGTTACATTCCCACCAACAATGCTCAAAACCTCCCACTTTCTGCGTCCTCACCAGCCTTACTTGGCATCTTACTGCATTGTTGACTTACCTATCCCTGATGACTAGTGGTGTCAAGAATTACCCACGTGTTAGTTGGCCCTTTGAAAAATATGGATTTAGACCATTATCTCATATATTTTTCTATCAATTCTTAGAGGTTTTAAACATGCATGCAATGTATTTTGGTATTTATCGCCATTCCTTCCCCTAATTCCTGCCAGGTCCTCCCCCAATCTCTACTTCTTCCAAAATTTATGTATTGTTGTTGTTATTATTATTTATTATTATTATAACCACCTGCCACACCCAGTTTATTCTCCCTAAATACTCATGGTGTGGGGCCATCTACTGGAGCATGGTTCACTCACCAGGGGGCCACAGCATCAAAAAAGCAGGCTATTCCTCCCCTGGAAGCCATGAACTGTCGATAGCTCCTCATCTTGGGTAGAAGCTTCTGAGATCCTCCCTGCCCCATGCTGGGATGTTGACAGACAGCTTGATCTTGCAGTTCTCGTACAGATAACCACAGCTGCTGTGAGTTCCTGAACATCGTCGTCTTATCATACCAGAAGATGCTGTTTCCCTCTCACCCTACCTGGCTGCTGTCAGACCACTGACAATCTGTCAGACTTCTCTACCAGTATGGTCCCTGGGCCTCGGGGTGAAGGAGTATGGTATAGAAATCTCATTTGTGGCTGACCAAACAAAAGACATTGATAAGTTGTTGAGTTTCTGCATTAACAGCCATCTGTACCAAAAAGGTGCTTTTCCAGTAAGGTCCAGACACTGTTCTAATCTGTAGGGACAAATACATGAATTTAGAGGGGTCATCAAGTGTGGCAGCAAGCACGTCTACCTGTTAACTCATTATGCTAGGACTGAATTTTTTTTTTAGTGTATGTGAATTCGTGTGTGTGTGTGTGTGTGTGTGTGTGTGTGTGTGTGTGGTGTGGTGTGTGCGTGTGTGTGTGTTTACACATGGACACTCCACAGTGTGCTTGTAGAAGTAAGAGGAGAACTTCTTTGAGTGAGGGAGTCAATTCTTCAACTATGTGGCTTCTGGAAATAGGCTTCAAGGCTTGGCAGCAAGTGCCTTTACCCACTGAGCAATCTTAGTGGCTCATTCTTCTGAATTATTTACTGGGCATTTTGTGTAAAAAGTTTTCTTTGGAGCCCATTGCTAAGGAGTTCCTGAGATCTTACTGAGGCTCGTGTCACTTGCCTTTTCAGGCTTCTTATGTTTATGGAGAACAAGCTCCAGAAAGTGGAAACAGCAACTCTACAGCAAGGGTGCTGGCCGGCACCTGGTAACCAAATGGTAAGTTATGTGGCTTGTGTCCTGCCTCCAGTGTGACACTCTGAGCAGCCATGTGCCGTCTGTGGTCTTGCTCCCATTAACCTCTAACCTCAACTTAATTGTAAGCAAACCACGATGGATCAAATAGAGGAGCACCCTACAAATACTTGACTGTTGCTCCTTAAAATTGCCAAGGTCATGGGAAAGCAGAGGAGGCTGGAGGAGACAACAGAGATGTGATAATTAAATACAGTTTGGCTCTGGCACTTAACCTTGGTACTGAGAAGGGCCCTCACGAGAACCATGGGATCTGATTTCAGTCTGTGTGGCTTAGAACAGCGCAGCCATTCCCACTGCCTGGATTTGACAAACATACATACATAGTCTTCTGCTGTCTTTAAGGCATTAGTTGACACTGGGGAAAGTTCCAGCCCTATCAATCAAATTTTAAACTTTTCCGTAAGCAACTAAAATTTAAAAATATGTGTCTGTACATTTTATGACCAGTACTATTTGAATGCACTTACAAGTGCTCTTGCACACACACCAAAAAGAAATACAGCAGTTCATTGAACACAGTGTGGGTTAGCACATACCATTGTCTCTATGAATCGTAGGGTTGTCCGGGACACATTCCTAGTCATAAAAGCAGGTCAGTTGAGAGCTGGCTCAGCGGGCAAAGTATTAGGCACACAACCATGAGAAACTGTATTGATTACAAGAACCAATGTAAAAACTTGGTGTAGAGACACAACCTCTAATTCTATCCCTGGGAAAATAGAAAGGGGAAGATCCTCCCATGGGGCTCACTGGCCACCCAGGCTAGCCAATACCTAAGCTCCAGGTTCAGTGAGAAACACTATCTCAAAAAGTTGCAGCCAACAATGTGTTTTGCTGTCAATCCCTAAAACCCACATGGTCTAGGGAGAGAGCTTACAGCCAAATGTTGTTCTCTGGCCTCTATACACACATGCTGTGGTGGGCATGTACACACAATCCCCCCCCCCGTCTCTCTGTCTCTGTGTGTGTGTGTGTGTGTGTGTGTGTTTGTCTCTCTGTGTCTGTCTCTGTCTCTCTGTCTGTCTCTGTCTGCCTGTCTCTCTCTCTCACACACACACATACACACACACACACACACACACACACACACACACACAGCATGTACCTATGCTGGTGAGGTGCCACAGTGAGTAAAGATGTTGGATGCCAAATCTGATTATCTAGGTTTTTATCTGTGGGGTCCACATGGTAGAAAGAGGAAATCATCTCTGAGAGTTATTTTTCGATGTCCACATTGTTCCCCCTTGTCACATGTGCACGTGAACACACCACACACACACACACACACACACACACACACACATCAGGGGTGACGTCTCAGTCAGAGTTTCTAATGCTGTGATGAAGCACTGTGACCAAAAACAAGTTAGAGAGGGAAGAGTTCATTTCACTCACAGTTCCAGTTCATTTTCAAGAGAGCTGAGGGCAGGAACTCACACAGGACGGGAACCTGGAGGCAGGAGCTGATGCAGAAGCCATGGAGGGCTGCTTCTTACTGGCTTGATCCACACGGCTTGCTCAACCTGCTTCCTTACAGAACCCAAGACAGCCAGCCCAGGGATGCACTACCCACAATAAGCTGGGTCCTCCCCCATTGATCACTAATTAAGAAAATGCCTTACAACTAGATCTTATGGAAGCATTTTCTCAATTGAGGCTCCCTCCTCTCGGATGACCCTAGTTTGTATCAGGTTGACATAAAACCATCCAGCACGAGCAGTGATGGTCATTGCTGCTGTCTAAGACAGGAATCCATCAGGCAGGTTGTCCTTGGGCTTGAGGGTGGGTGAGTTCTCTGATTAGGGGAGACCACACTGCCCTAGCCAGCACCAGCATACAACAGGCTTACAATGTGTTAGGACAACCTGGGATGCCATGTGAGGTTTTGCCATACATCATCCCTCTGCTCCTGGTCAGGGGGATTATGCCTTCAGTTGAATCACGCAGAAGGCTAGTGGGAGAGAGGCCAGAGGCCGTGTCAGGGTTATCAGCCAGAGAAGTATCAGTCAGGTCTGACTTCCATGATACTGGGTCCCAGCTGGCACCCTTCCCCTTTCTGGGAAGCCAGTTAGCAAGGGACCAGTCTGAGACAATCTAATGCCTGCCTGTCATTCATCATCCAGACATCTCGTTTCCTTCCCCCCCCCCCCCCCCTCCCAGGCAGCATTCTGAATTGTTTCAGGCATAGGGCCCGGTGGTTAGACATGCGCAGCATAGCAGACTACCTGTGAGTGTGAGTTTAGAAGTCCAGTGTCTGTAGCTGCAGGGGAAAGAAACGGATGCGATGGCACCTGTTACCATGCTTCCTCCTGCGTGAAGGAATGTGTGCCTTTGCAGGAATGCTCCTCGTGGGGCATCTAAGGGATCCTGCAATGATGTCCAGATGGTAAGAGCCCCAGGACAGACACTGGGTCTGCTCTGCCCTGTCACTTGCTGCACGGCAGATTCTGCTGATGGAGGTCAGCACCCATGAGGGCCTCTCCTGAGAACTTGGGACAGGCTGGAGGGCAATACTCCTGGAGGGACAGGAAGGATCACTTACTTGCTTTAGTACAGTTTCCTTTCTCATAAGGAAAGGGGAGCTAGCAGTTCGGACCTGTGATCCCATTGTCACACAGCAGAGTACAGGCCGTGAGTGTGACCTTGAGCCCCTGGAGCCTCTAACATTCATTGTAAAGGCATCAGGACCCCTGAGTGGACACTCACCGCTAGGTGTAGTGGCCATCTGGATTTCTCAGCTACCTGAAGGTAGAGGTGTAGGGAGGAACATCCAGACGGCTGTGTCTGGACACTCCTGGTCCCCGACTGACACTTTGGGAGCAAGAAGTAGCTGAATACATTAACAAAGCGCTCTGGCCTGGCAGGTCCCCCACCATAGGCAAAACTCTGGCTTGGTGTCCTTGATTGTAGCTGGTGTAGGATCCCTTTCTTCCCTGGTCTTCAGGTTGATAAGAGGCATAGATATTATGTCCCTACCCTTCCCTCAGTACAGCACACAGTGAGTCTTCTTGGAGGCAAATCTTCCCATGGTTAACAAGGAAAGCTGAATATTCTGTGTGTGTCTCCGGGTCTCGAGGAGCAGTGGTGAACAACATCACTGACAGGGCGGCATTCCCATGCGCATGCGCATGGACATAGCCTGCAGGCATGCAGCTCTGGGGGAGGGGAGGGTGTGGACAAGACTTCAGCCTTTCCCGCCCTCCCGCTAGCCTCTCTTGGTAGCCACAACTAAAAATATAGCCCATGAAAAGGAGTCTCTTTCCAGAATGAGGATGTGAAGGCAAATGTCACTGTATTCACAGCAGTAGACCTCTAATTCCCAATATAGCAATGGGAAGAGGCCAACTCCACCACTGCACCCCACATGCAGAGCCTCAGAGCCAGAAACAAGGACTCTGCAGGAAAAGCAAGAGATCAGGTTAGGTGTCCATGGTAACTGAGAAGCCAGACAGAGACGGAACTCAGCAAGGAAGGGGCTTGAGGGTGTGTACTTCAGACCTTGCGTTTGTCAAAAAGAAGTCCTCCTGTCAACTCGGTCTGAAGAAACTCTGCGTGTGGCTTTGTCTTTTTTCCCCCCACATCTTTACTGAGGAATAATTGACAAGTAAAAAATTGTTCTGGGGTCTTGTGTATGCCTTGAAGGTAGCACTCAAGTATGTATAACTTTAACAGCAGCTTTCAAGTGTGTATGCCTTTAAGGCCAGCACGTAGAGAGGAAGATGTGGGTCTCTGAGTTTCATGGACTGTACTTTTAGTATCTTGGTTTTCTCCTTACAGCTATAATCAAGCTTTCTGACCACCTGTGCGTTCAAGCTCAGAGCTAGTGTGTCCATCTGCTTCGCAGAGAAAAACACTTAGACCAGAGTCAGCAGAGTCTGTGCCGTGGACTCTTCCCCAAACCTCAATGCCATTAAACCACAACCTACGGAGCAAAGCATCTAGTGAGTGAATTGATTCATTCCTTAAGCATCTTGACCTCACGCTGAATGACAGATGCTATGCTAGGGATCCTGCACTCAGATGCAGGTCTCTAGCATAGCAGGTCTTGCCACTTGGGTGGTAACTGCGCAAACTACCTTCACTAGGAATGCATTCTCTGTATGAGATGATCTTACTGCCACCTAGAGGTAGAAATGATGCAGAACACCTCTGGAAGAGGTAGCAGGCTTCAGGGTAATGCTGTCATTCTTTAGTACAGTTCCTCATGTTGTAGGGATGCCCAACCGTAAAGTTGTTTTTTGTTGCTACTTCATAACTGTAATTGTACTACTGTTATGGATCAGAATGTAAATATATGATATTTCTGATTGTCTTAGGCAACCTCTGTAAAGGGGTCGTTTGCCACTGAGAGAGGTCGCGACCCACCGGTTGAGAACGATTGGTCTAGCAACTGTCTCCAGTCTTCAGAGAGGACTAAGTCCAGAGGTTTGGGTCCTGAGAGTAGCAGGTTGTCTCTGAGTCTCCTGCAGAGGCAGAGTGTGGAGAGGTGCGGGCTGCTCAGAATTGCAGGTAACTGTGGCCATACTGTGGCTTGGGGGTAGGTGGTGGGGGTGCTACTTATAAAACCAATGCTAAGGAGACTGGTAGGGTCACCCTGCAGCTTCAGGGGAGATGAGAGCTTCCTTCTCAGGTAATTGGTGGCAAAAGCAGCAGAAAGCTAATGGAAATGGAGCCTAAGCGATCAGCTCCAGGACACAGACAAGAAGAAGGGGGAATGGAGGTGGACTGGGGCTGAAGCTGGGGAAACAAAAGTAATTTCTAGAAGGCGAGGGATGGATGGAGCGAAACAGGCAGAAGGGAGGCAGGGGGATGACAAAAAGGATGCATGAATGGAGGCAGATGAACCTCTATGTCTGGAGTTCAAACTAGAAGAGCTCAGGCAGTAGAGGAGGGCAGGAGCTAAGGAGGGGATGAACTGATCCTTCAGTGTTGTCAAGACTCCAGGATATTGTACAAGAGGGAGTAGTTATCCTAGCCAAACCAGGGACGGTTTGGTTTGTGTTTAAAGATCACAGCATCTCTGTGGCTAGATCTTTGTCTTAAGCCTGTTTTTTTTTTCTAACAGAAAGGGAAGCTCTGCAGACCTGGAGACCAGTGTCAATATCATTTCTGTAACTGCAGCAAGAGATGGACAGACTTGAACCATATAAAGGAAGGGAGGCTGGAGACAAAGGAAGCCAGAGAAAAGCCACTGTGGCATAGAAAAACTCAGATAACAGACAGGAAGGAGTCTGTATGCTAAGCCTGGCTGTCAGCTCTTGCCCTCGAAACAGCTCTCTGGTCTGAACGCTGAGTGATGGAGTCTTTAGGGCCTGCCAGAGATATGCCATCTTTTTACCACGTTAGTCAACTTTCCACCACTGTAACAAAATATCTGCCATAATCAACTTATGAAGAGAGAAGGGTTGTTTGGGCTTCCTCTTTTAAAATCTTTGGTCTGACTGATTTGCAAACGTGGTCGAGCAAAAACTCCTATGGCGTGCCCGGAAAATGAAGATAAAGTAATGATTGGCCTGAGGTCTTACAATATTCTTCCATGGCATGCTCCCAATTGCAAGAACTCCCATAAAGCCCTATCTCTGGGAGACTCTGCCACCTCTCAGTGGTAGCACCTTGAGACAATGCCTTACCTTAGTGCATGGACTTTCTGACCAATTGGGAACGTAATACTGTTAACTAGCTCAACCAGCAACACACTTGGAAAATAAACAGAAAGAAAGGGGAATTCTGAACTTTTTATCATTGTCCCAGTTTGAGGGCCATTGCTGCGGTTAACAGGATCCTAAGGGCAGTTCTGTGGCACCATGAACTTGTGTCAAAAATGAGTAAGTTCAGGCTTGGCATGCACGGAGCAGAGCAGTGACCACGCGTTGGAAATCGGTAGGTGAATGATCAACACTGAACGTATCTCCTCTGTGTCAGTTTCTGTGACCCAGGTTTCTTGAGTTCGCCCACCAGAGCATATCTGTCAATTTTTGACTCTGACCCACCAGCTAGTCAGCTATCAGATGCTTAGATTCCCATGCTGAGAACACTGCCACATTTCATCACAGGCTGCTAAGCCCAGCTCTTGGTGACAAAGAATGAAGAACTCTGGGAAGAACACCGTCCACACAGCAAGTTCCAAACTGCCAGAGCTAGACAGAGAAGAAAAAAATCTGTCTCAAAAATGTTTTAAATCAAAACAATAAATGATATACTCTTTTCTTCCTTGAAGACAGATTGGTGGGAGAAATGGCTGCAGAACTGCATTCTCCCAGCAGGTGGCACCCGAGGAATGTGTTTGGGATTCAGCCGGCCTGTCAGCTCAGCCGGCCTTTCTATGGCTTCTGTGTGGGACACAGGTCTACCCTGACAGAATACGGACAGAGGGCCTGAACACCACATACCTTGTCATGAATGGAACCGAGACATAAAAAACAGCCCCACTTTGATGATTACTTGCCAGAGGAATCTCTAAGTTGGGAGGCTGCTGACTACCAGCCAAAAGCCTGTTTAGGACAGGAGATGGGGCAGCCAGTCTCTCCAGAAAGCTATGCTTGCAGCCAAGCTCCAACACAGTTCAAATTTTTTATCAGTGCATATTAACTGTGCATAGGGGGTTCCATTTATGACCTTCCCATGCATGTTTGAGAAGTACTTGGCCACACGCATCCCCTCTGTTATTACACACTATAGAGCCTCCCTTCACCATTTTCCATTCTGCATCCCTGGCAGTCCCCACTTCAGCTCAGTGTCTTCCCCACCCTCCCCAGCTTCCGAAAAGGAAGGAAAGCATGTAACACCTGACTCCTCTAGTCTTTTTTCACTCAGCAGCATAATCTCCAGTCCCAGTCATTTGGCTGAACATCTTGCTCTTCCTTACAGCCGAGGAAAGCTCTATTGACAGGGCATGCCCAGCCTGTGGTCCAAGAGAGATATGCATACAGCCCAACTTAAACTCACAGACCTACCTAAAATTTTATGAGATTATTTGGGTGAATTTTTACGCACATAATTCATTTTCATGAATTTTTTTATTGACTACAGTGTAGGTGTGTGTCTATGTGAAGGTATGTGCATGTGAGTGTAGTGCCCGATGAAACCAGAAGAGAGCATTGGATGACCTGGAGCTGGAGTTTCAAGCTACTGCGAACCAGCTCCTGTGGATGCTAACTGGCGACATCGAAACTCCCTGTAGTTATCTTGCCCTTGCCACACTGTAAAGATGATTGTGACATGGTTAAAATTTGTACTCAAGCTTGGTTTTACTTACTGCCCTACAGAGGCTCCAGGTATGAGCTCAGGGTGGATGTGGTGGGGGCAGGACTGGCCATGAGAGGTGGACAAGTCATGGCCCCTATAGGACCTTAAGAGAAGATCGGAGGAGACAGGTGACAGAAGAATGCCCAGTGTTCTAATGTTCTGATACCCGTTGGTAAACCTATTAGCAGCCTGACAAGTCACTAGGGGAGGCTTTGAAAAATGAAAGGAAAAGATGCACATTGCAGGAAGAGAGAAGAGTCTAGCCAGAAGACTCTGTGTGCAGAAAGGAGGGGAGGACACTTCGTGAGAGAATGATGGGATAAACTTGGAACTGTCGGAAACAGCATAGGCAAGCTGGGTACCACACCGTGCAGGGCTGGGCTTTAGACAAGGGATATCAGGAAGATGTTTGTGCCACTGTGTCTGGGAGGCTTGGAGAAAAGTACTTTTGTCGAAGATGATGGAGTCCAGCCCCACTGGCCACGTGATCCAGAGTGCTCTCCACACACTCAAGAGTGGACCTGAGAAAGTCCTCAGCACCAGAGGCAAAGAGAAAGGGCAGAGACAGCTGCTTCCCTTTACATGTGTCCGGAAGGGGTCAGAAACTTGAGAACCACCTAGATGAGGGAGCTGCAAGTCACACAGGGATTCATGGAACCTTGAACAGGAGATCTGATAATACAAGAAAAGCTTCCCAAAGCCAGCTGCTGGAGGTGGGGGTGCCGGTGTGATGCGTTCTGGGGTTGCTTCAGGAGCCGCTGCCTCTTCGCATTTTTGGATCAGTTGCCCTATCCTAACAGCCCGAGTTCTCAGCTCTCATCTGACATCATCGCAGATGAATGCTCTCTAGGGAATTCCCTTTGCACAGAATGGAGGTTGGGTGGGCTGGCTTGTCTTTCTTCTTTCATTTTCTCTAGAATATTCCTTAACTTACAGAAATTGAGAACTCTGTCATAAGGCCGTGGTGGTTTGGATAAAAATTCCCCTCCCGAGCCGGGCAGTGGTGGCACACGCCTCTAATCCCAGCACTTGGGAGGCAGAGGCAGGTGGACTTCTGAATTCGAGGCCAGCATGGTCTAAAGAGTAAGGTCCAGACAGCCAGGGCTACACAGAGAAACCCTGTCTGGAAAAACCAAAAAAATAAAAATAAAAAGAATACCCCGCCTCCCCCATAAGCTCATAGAGGTGTGGCCCTGTTAGAGGAGGTGTGTCCCAGGAGATGGGCTCTAAGGTTTCAGAAGCCTGTGCTGGACCCAGTCTCTCTACCTCTTCCTCTAGTCTTGTGAATCAGGATGTAGCTCTCAGCTACTGCCCCAGCACCGTGCATGCTGCTGTGCTCCTTGCCTTGATGAAAATGAACTAAATGTCTGAAACTGTAAGCCAGGCCCGATTAACTGCTTTCTCTTATGAGTTGCCTTGGTCACGGCCATGTTTCACCACAGCAATCATAACTCTAAATAAGACAAGGCCCTCAACTAGGCAAGAAGACCAGTTATTGGACCTGGGAGGCTCAGACAAAAGGCAAGTCCAGTGGCCACATTCTTTGCTGATACCTTTTCTGTTCTCCAGACATGGAAGTCCTTCCTCTCCAGACTGACCTTCAGGATGGCACTGGAATAAGCCTAGGACAAATGATGTCAGTCTCACAGCTGGCCTTTTCAGGCCCTTGACTTCCTCTGTGTACTCCCATGATGCCTCTCTGGGGAGGGACGTCTTCTCTGATTCCTTCTCCCATCAGCTGTCACATGGCTGCTCATCTCTGCTGACCTTCTCCTGATTAAGAAGATGGATTTGCCAGGACTAGAAGTCAAAACATTGCTCCGTCCAGATCTGACTGACCATGACATAATCATCTCTGACCCATCAAGGCATGTCAAAAGGTTTTTATTATTGTACAAATAATTGAGCACCCACAATCTTTAAAATGTACTGTTTGACAGAAAGTCATGGATGAAGAAGAGCCCGCTGTGCTCAGGTAGAGGTGGCACCCCACGGGCTTCGGGGGATTTTATTTGCTCTACTGGCCAGTAGAGCAAAAAAGAAAATATTTGTGCTTTTATTCTTAATTTAGCTAATTTTAACAGACCATGTGCCTACTCTGTATCACAGCTGAAGAGTAAACTGACTGCTACCACGGCATACTGCCTTCCTGTCAGGCTCCTGTCTTTCACAGTTACTCCACTTTATGCTTCCCCTAGTAATCTTTGTGACACTGGAAAACACACTCAGATTATTTAAAGTATAACTCCTGTATTAGGACAGACTTCAAACATTTAGATTAAGATTTAATATGTGTATTTTGTATGTGTATAAGCCTCTATGGGGGAATGAGAACTCCGATGTGTTGACCCTGTCCTATTCCAATTTCATTTGCTACTTCTCCACTGACAAACCACAACCCCATCCCATGTAGCCCAGAGGGAAATTTAGTATCAATAAGACTCCGGCTTTCATTTCTGTAAGTGGCCAAACACATTAAAAATCTCTCTAAGAGGGAAAATACCTCTAGAGAGTCCCATCCCTTGCTTTGCTTTCTTCAACACTCCTGATTTTCAGTTCTTTTGTCATAGACACAGCTTCTGGATTTATCTTCAACACAACAGATAACTGAAACCAGGGTAATCGAAATCTGTGGCTGCAGATGGGAAAGGAGCTGCTTCTACTCATTTGTCCCCAAGAAAGTCACCAACCAGCTATTACTTCTTGGTCACCTCTGGTTCACTCCAGGGAGCCCCATAGGAAACAGCAAACACAGACAGACCCACACCAGACCCAGCTAACCTAGAGCACACAGCACTGGGAAGAGGGAATGAGATGAGACAACAAAACCTCAGGCTGAAGCCTCTTAGAAATGCCCCTCCCCCGCCCCCAGCGGCTTGGTCCTCACCTCACCCTTGAGCTGAGTACAGAGAGAAGACAGAGATGCCTGGGATCTCTAGCTCTGAGCTCAGCATCAGTGTAACTCTAGGGAAGAGTCTCAAATAACGAAGCAGCCTCTCCTTTTCATCAATAAATGGCTTCCTCATCTAAAATGGAACTGTGGAACTACACCTCCCAGGGCTTAGTTACAGGATAGTGTGGGCTAAGCTAACACAACCTTCTACCATAGCATATAGAAATGCTCACTAAATAATACAAGGTTTAGAACTTAAATGTGCATTTATACTCACAGGAAAGAAGGGGGGGTAAATCCATGGAGGCCATAAGTAATGATGTAATTGAAAGCTAGCCCTATTGTCTGGCAGCATCACTCACGTGGGGAGCAAACAGGGCACGCAGCCTCGATCCAGTAGCATGTACTAAACCAGGATCTTCTATACAAAGAAATATAAAAAATCTTTGGGATGTAAAACCATGCCAGGAAGTTTGGTAAGGCAACTCGGTGGGCACACAGCTGAGGCTTAGGTGACTCCCAGCTCCCTGCCAGACTCCTGACTTGGAGCACATACCATGCTTCTCACGTAAGAGAAACGTGTCCTATGGCCACGTAGCTGAAGACAGAGTTCCTCCTGCTAATGAGGTACCTAGAGAGCTCAGCCAATCAGCTTCCCTTCCCAGACATTCCTCCCTGCAAAAGGTATTTAATCTCAGGCCCACCCTGAGAAGTTGGGTATGATTTTACGCATCCATTTTCTGCCCCGATGATAAACTGTTTAAAACCAAGAACCGTCTCTTTGATCAAGATCAGTCATGAGGAGTCTGAAGAAGGTCTATGCCTACAGAGGTGCATCCTAATCCCCTGTAGAAGACCTCTCTACACTCCCAGCCACAACCATCAAGCCTGCCTCCACCAAGCTAAGGACAATCATCACCAATGGGGAAAGCTGGAACTCCCCTTGTCCCCAAACTAGACGCTGTCCCCAGCCCTTGGGCCTCCAACTCCAGTCTCTGCATTTCCCAGTGGTACCTGGATGTCCAAGAGTCGGAGAACCCCAGCGACCCCAGCCTTGTCACCGGATCCAGCTCCAGCTTTCCCCACCCCTCCTGTCTCAGCACTTCCCTACAGCCCGGCACCCAGCCCAGTGTAGCATAAGCACAGACAAACTCCCCGCGTTCCACCTCCTCAAATGGCTGTGCCCTGCAGTGTAATGGACTCGAGCCTACAAAACTCCCTATAAACCATGCAGGCATGAGTAAAGACATCTAAAGAGAGCCATTGTGCTTTCTCCATGCTTCTCGGTTGCTTGAAATCAGGGCTCCCATGAAGTTGGAATTTCTCCAAGGATCCCAAAGTGGGAGAAGTAAAAGTCTTGGTCCTAGTGCCAGCCAGAGCAGAAACCTTGCCCCTCAGAAAGAAGAATCATGCCTCTGACAACCTGCCACACTGGTCACCTTGTAGGAGAGACTGGAGCTGAGACACCAGTGGATTAGTGATGGTTAGGTTCATGTCTTCAGAACAAACTAGTTATGAAAACCACTCACCCTCTATTTAAATGTAAACATCATGTAAGGACCCTAATAAATGCACTTCAGGGTTTTCTTGACCTTGCTCATTGGTGGTGATGGCTGTTGTTGTTGATGTTGTTGTTGTTGTTGTTGTTGTTGTTCTTCTTCTTCTTCTTCTTCTTCTTCTTCTTCTTCTTCTTCTTCTTCTTCTTCTTCT
>JADRCD010199902.1:0-44255 GCA_019843815.1 Montemys delectorum
GTGGAGGTGGTGGTGGAGGTGGTGGAGGTGGTAGAGGTGGAGGTGGTAGAGGTGGAGGTGGTGGTGGAGGTGGTGGTGGTGGTGGAGGTGGTGGAGGTGGTGGTGGAGGTGGTGGTGGAGGTGGTGGTGGAGGTGGTGGAGGTGATTTACATATTTTGAGACAGGGTCTCACTTTGTAACCCTGGCTGAGCTGGGACTTACTGTATGGACCAAACTGGCCTTGAACTCACAGATCCACCTATTTCTGCCTCCTGAGTGCTAGGGTTAAAGATGTGTGCCACGCAGTGCATATTTTCAATTGTGTAGTGTAATAAGGTAATACTTAGTGGCTTACATATTAAATAGTATATTTTTATTGATCTGTTTTCAATTCTTTTGTGTATATACCCAGAAGTGGGGTTACCGAATTGTACAGTAGTTCTGTTTAATCTTCAATGGAGCCACCATTTGATTTACAGTAGAAGTTGCCCCTCATGACAGCAGCCACGCTCCAGATTTCCAGTGGCAGGGCTTGTTTTCTGGTGTTTCTTTTGGCTTTATGTTTATGTCATTAAGCCTAAAACAACTTTGCCTGATTTCTTTCTTTTCCCCCTCTCTCCTACCCTCCTCTTTTCTCCTCCTCTTCTTTTTCTCCTTTCTTCCCCCTCCCTTTCTCTTCTTCCCCTCTTCTCCTCCCTTCTCCCTCCCTCTTCCCTCTCTTCCTGCCTCAGCCTTCCAGGTGCTGAGGTGATGAGCCAGACACCATTTCCTGACCCTCAGTCTGGTTTTTGAAGCCCACAAAACAACAATTGAAACTTAGTGTTTGTATGTGGGGTGGGCCGGTGGGGAGGTGGTGCACGCCTTTAATCCCAGCACTTGGGAGACAGAGGCAAGTGGATTTCTGAGTTCAAGGCCAGCCTGGTCTACAGAGTGAGTTCCAGGACAGCCAGGGCTATATAGAGAAACCCTGTCTCGGAAAACAAAACAAACAAACTAAAACAAACAAACAAAAATTAACACAATTTCATTCTTTAAAAATGTATCTCTGAGGGAGGGAACAGGTTTGTTTTTGTTTTTGCTTTTTTATTTTATTTTTTTGGAGGGGAACCTGGGAAAGGAGATATTGTATGACATGTATATAAAGAAAACATCTGATAAAAAGAATGTATCTCTGAAGACTTCTGACTGACTGGTCAGGGTACAGAGTGTAGGGACTGTTGAGTGCCCAGCCGTGGAGAGTATTCATATCACTTCCTCCAAAGCTCAAGGCACATCGTGCAGGGAGGACAGAAGTGGTGTGGACTTCTGGGAGAGGCCTGTCTCCTACACTTTGACAGCTGTGATAACTTCCACAGAATGGATCCAAGATTGAGCCTGCTGTGCTGTCTTGGGAGAGGGAGAGGCTCATGGTCACCACCCCTCCCTGAGGGTGTGTGCAGTTAGTAGTTGATAAGGAAGATGTTTTCTTTTTTCTTTTTCCTTTTTTCTTTTTTCCTTTTTTCTTTCTTTCTTCCCCCCCCCCCCCCCCCCCCCCTGAGACATAGTTTCTCTGTGTAGTCCTGGCTGTCCTGGAACTCACTCTGTAGACAAGGCTGGCCTCAAACTCAGAAATCTGCCTGCCTCTGCCTCCCAAGTGCTGGATTAAAGACATGTACTGCCACCGCCCGCCCCAGACGTTTTCTTTAGTGGTGTGGTCACAGTTAGCTTGCCATGCTCCTTATTGGTCTGTTACAAAAGGGGTGGTGGCCAGAGAGATGGCTCTGGTTAAGAGCGGGGCGGTTCTTGATCACCAAGTGGGAGATAGCTCCTGTAAAGTGCTCAGAGTGCACACATGAGGGTTTGACTCCATCTTGAGCATGGCATGCACTGTAAAGCCCAGCACCTGAGAGGTAGAGGCAGGGGGCCATGGCTCACATAGCAACAAGCATGCTCTCACCACAGCTAAATAGAAAACAAATTCCAGCTTAGATTTTGTGTAGGGTGCAGTTGCCTGTGTGTTCACATGGTTGTGGACCCAGAGTCCAGGCTTGGGTAGCATTCCTCAGTAGTCATCCACTTTGGATTTTGAGACAGGGTCTTTCATTGGCCTGGAGCTCACTGACTAGGCTAAACTAAGCTGCTTGTCCAGTAGGCTCGAGGGATCCGCTGTCTCTGCCTCCTCTAAGCTGGGAGTACAAACACAGACATGTCTGGCTTTTTGAAAATGAGTTCTGGGGTTGGAGAGAGCTGGCTCGGTGCTTAACAGGATTGACTACTTTTTCAGAGGACCCAGGTTCAGTTGCCAGCATCCACATAGCAGTCCTTAACCATCCATAACTCCACGTGCAGGGGATCCAGCATCTTTTTCTGGCTTCCATGAGCATTGAGCTATCTCCCTAGTCCCCTGACTCTTTAGGCCTTGGGGGTTGGGTGGTTCTGCATTTATGAGCCAAGTGTGGTGGTGTCCTAGGACCTTCTAGCGCAGACTCTGTATTCAGACCATCCTGATGTTGTCCACTGCGTCTTTCCCTTCTGCGTCCTCCTCATCCCCTCCCCTTCACTTACCCTCTAGTTCTGCGATTACAGACATGTGCCTCTGCACCCAGTTTACTTTATAGACTTGTTTTGGTTAAGTGGCATGCTGGATAAACTCAAATAGTGTGGGGTCTGAGTGCAGAACTGCCATTTGATTCCTCTGTAATTTTTTGTTTGCTGATGTGTCGTTAGAACAATTAACAAGCTAGTAAGAATCCTTTTTCAAAGTAGGCTATACATTGATACTTTGCTCTAAGTGTATCCCCCGTGTCCTAGGAGATTGGTGGTTTTTGTCTTCCCTTTGTCAGAATTCCCCCATCACTTGATTTGCTGAGATTTTAATTCCGAAACTACTCCCAAGTGGGTTTCAGGAATCAGTAATGCTGAGCCATCTGGGAGGAATCTCAGACCTTAGTCAAGACAGTTGAGGCACAAGAGTCCTCAGAAGGTAACCATGCACTTCAGAATTTGAGACACACGTTAACCTTTCCTGGGCATTGCCTCTCATAGAATTGAAGCATTCATTGTTGTGGCAGAGGTGCAGCAATGGCTGTAACTCAGTGCCGGAGCTCTTGCATACCAGGTGTAAGTCAGTAGCCAGGATCTCACACACAGATACACACACACACACACACGTGTGCTGTGGTAATTTACTGATTATACAGTAACAGTTTAGTAAAAAACTTGAAAAAAAAGAATAACTCATTGGAGATTTGGTTTTGTTTACCTTGCTGATTGAGTTTCATTTGCTGAACACAAACTTGGACATAGTACTGGTAATACAAACTTGACTATAGTGTTGGTAATACAAACTTGGATGTAGTGTTGGTAACACAAACTTGGATACATTGTTTAATCACACCTCCATCTGGGAACATCAGTCAGTGAATGCATTCATGAAGTTCAGAGTCTAAGAGTCCATGGCAGTCTGGGAGACAAATTACTTCTATTTGTTGCGAATTAATTGTTATTAGAGATGCCCTACACCTCTAACAACAACAACTCAGTGGTTACTTGCTTACGACATTCTGGGGGGTTTACACATTAAGGTAGGATAACTAAGAAGGAGATGAAGGGTTATAGAATACTCTCAGTATGCTTGGCATATCACTCCATTCCTCAGAATATACTTCAGAATAGAAACAGCTGAGAGCACTTGCTGCTCTTGCAAAGGACCTAGGTCTGGTTCTAGCACCTCCATGGCGGTTGGCAACCATCTACGACTCTGGTTCTAGGGCAGTCAGCGTTCTTCTGTCCATTACAGGATCCAGGTACACAAGATGCATATACAGCCATGCAGGCAAACACTTAGATACAGAAAAATACTTTGTTTTTGGAGACAAGGTCTCACTGTATAGCTTTGGCTATCCTGAAACTCACCATGTAGAACAGCCTAGCCTTGAACTCACAGAGAGCTACCTGCCTCTGCCTCCTAAGTGCTGGGATTAAAAGTGTGCACCACCACACCTGATAAAAATAAATAAAAATTTTAAAAACATTTCATTTTATGAGTAACTCAATATAGTTCTATATGAGCTATCTATGTAGTGGAAATTCCAAGTAGTTTCTAAATCATTAGTAATTATATGAGGGAAAAAGTAGTTAGTCTTAGATGAATAGAATACATAGATTATATCAGAGTTCAGTATATTGTTCAATATATTTTTCTTTTATATTCTTTCAGATTCATCAGGATTCATTTTTGATTTGCAGTCTAATACTGTGCTGGCCCAGGGAGGAACCTTTGAGAACATGAAGGAGAAGGTAAGACTAATTACCGTGGATATTTGAATATTATAGGAAAATTTATTGATATAAGCAGTGACCATCACAGATGCATTATGAAAATGAAGTTTGCTGGGCACAGTGGCACGTGCCTTCCTTCCAGCTCTTGGAGCCCGAGGCCAGTAGATCTCTGAAACCAGCAATCTAGTCTACATAACAAGTTCCAGGCCAACCAAGGCCACATTGTGAGACCTGATTCAAAAGAAAAGGGGGGTTGGGGGGGAGAAGAAAAGAATCCTAGGAAGAAAATAGAATGCCACCATATAGTCAGGATGACTATCATGGTGTCTCTGAGGGAGCAGTTTATCAAAATGTGCAAATGCTTTTCTTTGGACATCTCCATATATGTTTATTCTAAGTTCTTTAAAGACATTCAGTATTAAGGCTATTATTAATATTTAGTTGACTGATAATGCATCTCTTTTCTTCTTTGTCTCTTTATTTTTTGAGACAGGTTATCTCTGTGTAGCCCTGGCTGTCCTGGAACTTACTGTGTAGACCAGGCAGGCCCCCAACTTATAGAAATACAGACTGCATCTGTCTCCTGAGTGCTGGACCTAAAGGCATGCACCACCACATCTACCTGGCTCAGAGACCAAAATTTTAATGGTTTCTTTAATTAGCAGATATTAATTACACATGATAATGGACTAAGGTATAAAGGTTAAGAGAATAATCCATGTCTAAAATTCTGTAACAATGTTGTATTTGAATTGAAAGTGTCAGGGTGTGAACTCATGATGTAACAGGAAAAGCGTGAGCTGTGCCCATTGAGAGGACATAGGAGCTGTGGCAGTGAGCTCATGTAGCTCCTGGATCTTCAGGTCTACCATTTCCTACCCAAACCACTCTGTACTTCCTTAAGAAATAATTAATTATACATTGTACAGTAAGACAAATAAACTTGAAAGGGAAGAAAATACAATTATCTACACAGAAAAATCCATGAAAACAACAAATGATTAGGACAAGAGTTTATCAAAAAAAAAAACTCATTGAAATTGCTAGCTATATAATAGATACATAATAACAAAATATTTGGGGCTGGAGAGAGAGCTCAGTTCTTTAACTTTTTATGTATTTATTTTATGTATATGAATGTTTTGCCTGTGTGGACATATGTGTGTACCTGACAGAAGAGACCATCATATACACAGAAAGCTGGATGCAGGAGTGCATACTTGTAATCTTCGCACTGGCAGTGCATGTAAGGGACCCAGCCAGCCAGCCCAGCGCAGTCAGACAGCCTGTCTCAAAATGATGGGTGCCTCCATACACGCGTGTTCACATGTACCTGCATACACATATACATATGAATATTCAGTTATTCTTATTAGAAACTATGTGCATTTATTTATTTATTTATTTAATGAGGATGGGTGTTTTCGTGCACGTATGTCTGTGTAGCATGTGTTCGCAGTATCTGCAGAGGCCAGATCCCTTGGAACTAGAGTTATAGGCCGATGTTAGACGCCATGTGGGTACTGGGTCCCCTCGAATAGCAACCAGTGCTCTTTTTTTTTTTTTCCTTGGTTTTTTTCGAGAC
Organism: Montemys delectorum; assembly: GCA_019843815.1. Classification (NCBI taxonomy): domain Eukaryota; kingdom Metazoa; phylum Chordata; class Mammalia; order Rodentia; family Muridae; genus Montemys; species Montemys delectorum. The sequence goes on from JADRCD010199902.1 coordinate 5,825, forward strand.
AGGGTTTCTCTGTGTAGCCCTGGCTGTCCTGGAACTCACTCTGTAGACCAGGCTGGCCTCGAACTCAGAAATCTGCTTGCCTCTACCTCCCAAGCGCTGGGATTAAAGGTGTGCGCCACCACGCCTGGCCCGCAACCAGTGCTCTTAACCACTAAGCCATCTTTCCAACCCCTATAAATTATATATCTATTTTTCATTTCAAAAAATATAATGTCTAATAAAATTGCATATCTGCCAGGCATGATGGCACATGCCTTTAGTCACAGCACTCAGGCAGAGACAGGCAACATCTATGAGTTTGGAGAACAAGTTCTAGGCCAGCCAAAGCTCTGTAGTGAGACTCAAACAAACATAAGCCAGTTGGGTCTATCCATTTATAGAGCAGTTTGGAGTTAGCAGTAAGCACTGATTATAGCTCTGTGCTATTTAGACTTCCTGGTAGTTCCACAGAAGAACTGAGTTCTGCTAGGAGTCAGTGACAGACAAACATAAGCTAGTGCTGTAGGATAGGCATGCTGGAGTGACAGACAAACATAAGCTAGTGCTCTCGGATCAGCACTCCAGAGTGAGGCTTGCTTTGCACAAATGAGGCCCTGGGTTTTACCTCTAGCACTACAAAAACAAAACAAAAAACTAGCAAACAAAAATGTCTAATTATCTGCCAACAGGAGAGTGAGTGGATTAGTGTATTGTACAATAAGAATGCCATATATGGTGTAAGTTAAAACACGAGGAGCAGGTGTGTGTTAACTATGTGAATAACATGTACACTGTATGTTAAACTATATGAGTAATGTACAGTGTATGCTAAAACATAAGGAGCAGATACATGCTAGCTATATGAATGACATGCAAATCAATATGAAGAAATGTTCTGTGACAATATTAAAAATAAGCAGGCATGATGAATGATAATATTAATATAATATAAAATGTATATTGCTTATGGAGATACACATATATCATGAAAATGCAAATATATTGAAATTAAATCAAATTCTGGGTAGAGATTTCTAGAGAGGAATGGGATTTAATAGATGTTCATTGGGCTTCGTTTGAGTCGTTTTGATTTATCGAGCTGGTTTATCACCAGTCATATGTCTTATGCACCTAAAATAGCTCATAATGAATCAGATGATTTCTTTTTTTTTTTTTTTTTTTGAGACAGGGTTTCTCTGTGTGGCCCTGGCTGTCCGGGAACTCACTCTGTAGACCAGGCTGGCCTTGAACTCAGAAATCCACCTGCCTCTGCCTCCCAAGTGCTGGGATTAAAGGCGCGCGCCCCCACTGCCCCGCTCAGATGCTTTCTATAAGTTACCTCTGTAGGCAGCTGAATGACACAGAGAGAGACAGACTTGATTCCTATGTAGGAATCTCAGCTGTTGGGCTGAAGAAAGAGCTCAGTAGGTAAGGTCAATTGCTGTGCGTGTGAGGACTTGACCTCACATCCACAGAACCCACAGACAGACAGACCTGATATCCCTATGACCCCAGCAGTGTGACAGACAGAGACAGGAGGTCACTGGAGCCGTTTGGCTGCCAGCTTCACTCTAGGTTCAGTGAGAGACCCTGTCTCAAGGAAATAAAGGGAGACTTACCGAGTAGAACAGTCAGTGTCCTATGGCTCCTGTAGGGTGCATGGGTGTTTATACCTACATACTTGTATTCATATGTACCACACTCACACGTTCATACCACAGACATTTAAAAAATCTGAGTAGTTAGGTTAATGGGTCATTATGTTTCTACTGTCCCTATAGTGTAGTGATGAGCCACTGATGCTAACTTAATAGCAGTACCTACATTAAACTTTTTTCTTTCTTCCTTCCTCTCTCTCTCTCTTTCTTTCTTTTTTTTTAGATTTATTTATTGTTATATGTAAGTACACTGTAGCTGTCTTCAGACACACCAGAAGAGGGTGTCAGATCTCATTACAGATGGTTGTGAGCCACCATGTGGTTGCTGGGATTTGAACTCAGGACCTTTGGAAGAGCAGTCAGTGCTCTTACCTGCTGAGCCATCTCACCAGCCCCCTCTTTCTTTCTTTTCTTTCTCTCTTTCTTCCTTTCTTCCCCCCCTCTTTTTTTTTTTTCTTTTTAAGACTGGGTTTCTCTGTAGACCTGGCTGTCCTGGAACTCGCTCTGTAGACCAGGCTGGTCACTTTAAAAATACAAAAATAAAAATTATTATTATTATTTGTGTGTGTGTGAGAGAGAGAGAGAGAGACAGACAGACAGACAGACGGACAGAACCCAGATGAGTACCAGGTAGCTCGTGTGGAGGTCAGAAGACAACTTGGAGAGTTAGTTTTTCCTTCACCATGTGCTCTGGAGATTGACCTCAGATTCCCACACTACTGCAGATGCTTTTATTCACTGATCGTCTCTTGGTTGGTCCATTTTATTTCTATAAATGCTCTGTGTTTTAAATTTCAAAATTAAGTTTTCATGTGGTGTTACTGTTTTTCTACTTGCTATTCCTGGTGTGACAGTTGTGTGTGTTCTTCCTGACATCAAGCAGTGATCGTATTGCATGAACTGCATTGGCACTGTTATTCGCCCTGCTGCACTCTGCTGCCTGGTGACCTGCTCCTGCCCTCTTTTGCAGATAAACGCAGTGCGTGCGATAGTTCCCAATAAGAGCAACAATGAGATCATCCTGGTCTTGCAGCACTTTGACAACTGTGTGGACAAAACAGTGCAAGCGTTCATGGAAGGTAAGGCCAGGTTAAGTGTGGACTTTGCCACCTGAGCCGCAGCAGTCTCATGACAGTGCTGCAGACTGATCTTTTGTTAATGCAGGGCACTCCTTTCATTCCCGAGCTATAGAGAGGCTGGAAGAGACAAGCTAAGAAAACTCCTTGATTGTTAGATATGTCCTCCCCTCCCCAACCAAGGAGCTGTGCAGCTGACAGACTGTGGGATTTGAATAGTAGGGTAAAGTAACTTAAGAGCCTGTTGTAGAGGAGGAAGTTGGTGGCCCAGGAACACATGACCAGTTCAAGACCCAACATTCATTTCCAAGTTCCACTATGATTTAATTTGTTTTTGACAGGGGACTCAAATGTACGAGTTTAGTTTTTTTACATTTCTGTATGTTAGATAGAAAAAGATGACAGCTTTGTCTAATTCCTTAGATTTATAGAGTTTAATAAGTGTTTCTTAAAATTCTTTCCATATAACTTTTTTGAAAAAACTTTACTTGAAACTGTTTTGCCTTTGAACAGAGTGGTCAGGACTCCTTGATGCATTTCCCTGAATTTGCAAGTATAGAATGAACAGGTTCAAATACTATACTTTTTTTCCCCTGTAGTCATGTTTTCTTTATAATTGTAGGGTAAGTCTAGTGTAGGGTGTAGCTTTTCCCAAACACCACAGTCAAGATGTTATACTTAGGTAGAGAATGGTCACCTTTATATTCAGACCAAGATGTATAGATAAAGATTCTTGAATGCCCAAAGGAGATCTCAGTAGGCCAGTACAGCAGAAGCATTGCCGGCCTCAGCCCAGTGTGTAACAGCCCTGATTCCTTGCTGGACAGCAGAAGAGCAAATCTTCCTTTGGTTTCTTTTTCAGGTAGTGCCAGTGAAGTACTCAAAGAATGGATAGTAACTGGCAAAAAAAAGGTAAAATTCAATTACATGGAAGAATATATATATATATATATATATATATATATATATATATATATTTTTAAACTAGACTTTAGACAAGATGGCTTAACAGGTAAGATTAGCATACTGCTCTTCCAGAGGACCTGGGTGCAGTCCTCAGCACCCACATGGCAGCTTGCCATCTTTCCAAGGGATCCAAGGGATCTGGACCGCTTTAATATCTATAGGCATTAGGCGTATGCATGGTACATGTACATACATACATACATACATACATACATACATACATACATGAGAACAGGCATCAGATACATACATGGTGTACAGACATACATGAGGGCAGGCATTAGGTGTATCCATGGCGCATATACATACATACACAAGGATGGGCATTAGATACATACATGGTGCACAGACGTACATGAGACCACTCTACATAGTTTCTAAAAAGAAAAAGGTGTATTTACTAGTATTAAATAGCTCGTGTGGAGGTTCCATCAGAGGAGCATAGGGACCCAGCAGTGAGGTTGGAGTGGGACACCTGCCTGGCCATGTCAGCCAGTCTGCCCTGCTGATGAGTGGAGTGGCATGCCACAGCCCTCTGACCCAGACATCCTGTAATATTTGAAAGAGAATGTCTACCTATGTCTTCTGTTTTCCATCTTAAAAATGCCAGTTTCGACATTGAGATTTCACAGTTTTACGCAGTGAGCTAGTTCTCTGTGCTTGAAGTCAGAGCAGTTAAGTTTGCTGGTGCAGTCACTGCGGTGCTCTACACAAGAGACACAGAGAACATGCCAGAGAAAGCCGAGTTTCTCCAGAGAGGGTGGGTGGTTTTCAACAGAATTTGTTTCCTAGATTTGTTTAGATTTGAAGGCCAGGTAACCTTGGTATAGACAGTCCCTACTACTGCTCACTTAAAGCTGAAGGGCAGCTTTCCTTCTTAAAAGCATACCTGTCTCTCTGTATTGTTTGTTTGTTTGTTTGTTTGCATGTGCACGAGCTCACAGTGAGGACAGCTTTGTGGATTTGTCCTCTCTTTCCATCTGGGTACCAGGCTTGCCTGGCACCTCACGCCCATCTTCCTAGCCCAGCCTTTCTCCTCCTGACTATGTGCCTTCCAGAGACAGCTGCTACATGGTAAAGCATAGAAGGCACGTGGGCTGCCGAGTCGGTCTGAGCTGCTCTTCTGTCCTGTTCTGCTTTTTCTGGTCTAGTGAGCTGTGGGTATTGTTTAACTTAATTTGCTCCAAAGTAGAAAGATGCAGATGTGGTGGTCCATACCTATGTTCCTCAGAAGGCGGGTATAGGAGGGTCAGGAGTTCAAGGGCATTGTGGGCTACGTAGCACAACCCTGTCTGGGGAAAAATGACAACAAAAGTAAAATATTATTAATACATATGCATTCTTATTACAATGCCTAAATATTAGTTCTTAATCCCTCACCTATATCCATTGAAATCCAAAGTGCTTCCTTCACAGGACACTAGCCGGGTTCAGGAGTCTTCCTTCCCACGCTCGGCCCCAGACAGAGTTCCTTTAAGAAATGCTCGAGTGTGGGTTTTTAAGTCCCGACTCTGTTAGGAGCGTCCTTCCCGCATTTAGGTTAGTGTTGTGATCTGAAATGCTTTCCTTTACATCTAACTATTGTGTTTGTGTTGCATATGTGTGTTAGCATGGTGTGTGCGTGCCATGGTGCAGATGACAGCTTTTGGGAGTTGGTTCTCTCCTTTCCACATAGATACCAGGGATTGAATTCAGGTTGTCAAGGTTGTGTAGCAAGGGCTTTTACTATGAGAGGTCTTGCCAGCTCTGAAATGATTTCTTGACCAAGATGACTTAGCTTCATCATCTTCATCTTTTGGTTTTTCAGGACAGGGTTTCTCTGTGTAGTCCTGACCGTCTTGGCACAGGTTTGCCTTTATTAACCTTTGAGATTTTTTTCCCAGAGGTGTACAGCACTATTCAAGCTCTCATGAGGCTTTCTATGCCTGTTGCTCTTCAATTTAACTTTGTTGCACCCAGCAAACACAGCTTTGAGTAGTCAAGGAAACACCCATGTTGTACTTTACTGATCTCAGAATATAAATTATTAATAACACATGATATGCATATGTTGAAAAAGTATGTATGTGAGATAGTATACAAATCTCTTAAAATCTGGAGAAAGAAAAATGGATTTTGTTTGGCACTCTGCAGTGTGAAAACCTGTTAACACTAACTCTTGGGATTAGTTCAATAAGAATTCCTTATGTGGGCCGATGGTGTGAAGACTTGGCCTGTTCACATGGGAGAAAGCAGGACGAAGAGAGGAAACAATTGAATGTCAAGTTCAGGAGTCATCCTGCTGGGCGGCGCCACCTAAATCCTAGTGTGAGGGTGGGCAGCGCCACCTAAAGCCTAGTGTGAGGGTGGCTCACTTTACCCTTCCAGCTTTAGAGTTGACATCTGCCAGTGGAGCTGTCTGTCGTCAAAACAAAGGCAAAGACTGTTCCTTTGTATTCACATAGTTCAGATTTCTTTTTTTTTTAAGATTTATTTATTTTATGTATATGAGTACACTGTAGCTGTCTTCAGATGCACCAGAAGAGGGCATCAGATCCCATTACAGATGGTTGTGAGCCACCATGTGGTTGCTAGGAATTGAACTCAGGACCTCAGGAAGAGCAGTCAGTGCCCTTAACCTCTGAGCAATCTCCAGGCCTGGTTCAGATTTCAAAGGTATATGTGAGAATACCCTGAAACAACTTTATCCCATCTCTTTTCCCCAGCCATTGGGGCCCCATTTCCTCCCCAGATTTTTATTTGTTAATTTATTCTTTGCTTGCTTGCTTGTTTCAGCATCAGAGATTAAATGTAGGGCCTGGTGCATGCTAGGCAAGTTTTCTACTACTGAACTACAACCCCAAGCTCTTATGAATTTCTTATGCAGCTTCTAAGATACTTTGTTCACATTAAACAATTAGGAGTATATATTCTCTTTTTTGCACATTCTGTATAACAGATCCTGGAGTGTATAAGTCCCCTACTGATCTACATTTGCATGGCTTCTAGTCTTTATTAATATTAATATAATGGTGCAGCCGTGAATAATCTTGTACACATTTGTCATTCCTGGCCAGGATAAATTGCTAGTGTTAGACTTGCTGTTGAAAGGTGTGGGCATTTGTAACTTTCAAAAGCATTGCTAGGTTTCCTCTGATACTAGTGTGTATGAGAAAGCCTGGTGATTTCCACAGCAGTCAAAGCTGTCTGTCAAGTGAGCCAGGGACCTTATGGATTTAAACCCCTTGACCTTTGTTAATCTCTTCTGTAAAAAGCCGTACCGCAGTGTGTGTTCCATTATTTGTTGATAATTGGACTGAGGTCACTCCTGATTCAATTATTTATAGATTATATTCTTTCATTTGGGTTATTGTGGTTAGTGTTCTGTTTATATTTCACTTTAAAATACAGTTATAATTTTTTCACATTTTATAACTTCATTTTAAGGTAGGTTTTGTGATAAAAATTATTTTATGTTGATCTTGAGTTCATTCAAAATACAGTTTTACCCAGAGAGTGTTATTTTTGTCAGTAGTTAGATATAAACAAAATTATCTTCAGTCTCCAGAAGAATGTGTGCAGGATTGGCAGCCATGACTTGCTTGTTTTAGTGGCTGCCGTTGTTTACCTCTGTGAATTGTATTGGAGGCTCTGCTTTTTCTTTTCTCTCTACAAATCTTTGATAACCTTAGAACAAAAAGAAGAAAAGCAAACCAAAACCTGCATCAGAAGCAAGTAGCAGTGCCACAGACTGCAGCAAGTCAGCCCCTGTTCAAGAGGAGCAGCCTGCATCCTCAGAGAAAGGCAGCATCAATGGCTACCATGTAAACGGTGCCATCAATGACGCGGAGTCTGTGGACTCACTCAGTGAAGGTCTCGAGACGCTTTCAATAGATGCCAGAGAACTGGAGGATCCCGAGTTTGCCGCAACAGATACACTGGACAGAACTGGTGAGTCTGTTAACACATTTTGGGAAGTTAATTCACTAGAAAAGTACTGAGGATCTCCTGCCAGAGACACTCACCATTCATTAAGTATACCTGGTCTTTTACTTTATAGTTTTTGTTACCTATTGCACGGAAGAGTTGATATTGGGGTTGGAGAGATGTCTTAGTGGTTAAGAGCACTGACTGTTCTTCCAGAGGTCCTGAGTTCAATTCCCAGCAATCATGTGGTGGCTCACAACCATCTGTAATGGGATCTGATTCCCTATTCTGGTGTGTCAGAAGACAGCTACAGTGTACTTACATATAGTAATAAATCTTTTTTTTTAGATTTATTTTATTTATATGAGTACACTGTAGCTGTACAGATGGCCGTGAGCTATCATGTGTGTGGCTGCTGGGAATTGAACTCAGGACCTCTGCTGCCGAGCCCCCACCCCCACCCCCTCGCTCAGACACACCAGAAGAGGGCATCAGATCTCATTACAGATGGTTGTGAGCCGCCATCTAAGTGCTGGGATTAGAATCTGGGGCCTCTGCAAGAGCAGCCAGTGTTCCCAACTATGGAGTTCTCTGGCCTCCCTATGTTTGTTTTCTAATAAAGAGTTAAGATTAGTTAATACTTGGGAATTCATATGGTTTTATACATTTCTTTGTTAAGAATTTTGTTAAGGCCAAGGAGAAACTGGAAATCTTTGTTTTGTTTTGTTGGTTTTTTGGTTTTTTGTTTTTTTCTCAAGACAGAGTTTCTCTGTGTAGCCTTTGCTATCCTGGAACTCACTTTGTAGACTGGGCTGGCCTCAAACTTGGAAATCTGCCTGCCTCTGCCTCCCAAGTGCTGGGATTTTTTTTTTTAGCTGTCACAGGTACAGCTTTTATTTGTAACAAATTATTCCTGATTTCTTCTGCTCAAAAGTTCTTTGAGACAATTCCATCAGCCTTAGCCAGTTGGAGAATAGAGTCATGTGACTCGGCCTATCCTGCAAATGGCCCCACAGATGCCGTAGGTTTTAATCTGGCCGTTGCACCAGCCTGTGCTCCTGTCAGCCTTGGCCACATTCATCTGGATGGACATATGGTCCTTGGCAGCAGTGATGCAGTTGCTCGTGGAGCATTTCCGCGGCGCATACAGGTCCTGCATTCTGCAGAATGTTCTGCATTCTGAGGCTGTCCCTGCTCACTGGTCAGCGAGAGTGCAGAAAGGAAGTGCTGGGATTAAAGGCGCGCCACCGCCACCACTGCCCAGCTGAATCTTTCTCTTTTAAAAATAACTTACTTGGAGACCAGGCATAGTAGCACATGCTCTAACCCGCCATTTGGGAGACAGAGGCAGAGGCAGGCGGGTCTGCGCAGGGACTTCCTGCATAACCAGGGCCACACACAGAGACCCTGTACTCGAACAACAGCGACACAGGCCTGCGGCACTACAGTCAGTGGCCAAGAGCACAGATCAAAGTTTGGTCCCCAGCACCCGCATTGTGGCTCACTAGCATCTGTAACTCCAGGACCAGGGACCCTAACACCTCTTCTGGCCTCTGGGGGCACTGTTTGCATGTCCTATACAGATGCACATGTGGGCAAAAACCACATAACAAAAGAATAAAACAAATATATAACTTATTTAAATTTAAAAAATTACTTCCTTATTCATCTTGTCCCTTCTGCTTTAGCAGTCCTGACTGACTTTGTAAATGTAATGCCAGGGCTGGGATTTGATCCTGCCTTTTAGCTGGATTTGGGTTGTTTTTTGTTTTTTTTGTTTTTTTGTTTTTGGCTTTTTGAGACAGGGTTTCTCTGTGTAGCCCTGGCTGTCCTGGAACTCACTCTGTAGACCAGGCTGGCCTCAAACTCAGACCTGCCTCTGCCTCCCAAGTGCTGGGATTAAAGGCGTGCGCCACCACCGCCCGGCCTTTTCTTTTTTTTTTTTTAGATTTATTTATTTATTTTATGTATATTGATTGGTACAGTGTAGCTGAACAGATGGTTGTGAGCCTTCATGTGGTTGTTGGGAATCGAATTTTTAGGACCTCTGCTCGCTCCGGTCAACCCCGCTCGCTCAGTCTCTGCTTGCTCCGACCCAAAGATTTATTTACACAAGTTCACTGTAGCTGTCTTCAAACACACCAGAAGAGGGCGTCAGATCTCATCTCGGGTGGTTGTGAGCCACCGTATGGTTGCTGGGATTTGAACTCAGAACCTTTGGAAGAGTAGTCATTGCTTTTACCCACTGAGCCATCTCACTAGCCCTTTTAGCTGTTTATTAGTTAATTGATATATATAAAAAATTACACACACACAAAAAATACTATACCTGACTGTAGACAGATCAAAGCAAAGGTAATCATTGGACCCCACGTCATTGGGTGAGCGTTATTCTCATTTTCGAGTTCTGTCCTTTCTCTACTCTGTAAAGCTTAAATTCCCCCTCCTCCCTGAGACATTATGATTATTTTCTTCATTGCAGCTTATGGAAGCTAACAGCTTTTTTAAGAGGTGTGGTTTTGTCTAATATATTCTTACCTGCTTGCTTTCTGTACTGAAGACGGCTCAGGTAATTTATCCCACTCTGTGCTGTGAACCACTCTCCTCTCTTGGACAGGATCTGTGCTGGAAAATGGTGTCTCTGACTTTGAGCCCAAATCTTTGACTACGCACTCTATCTTGAATGTCCAGCAATCCCGGAACGCTGCCAAATCTCTCTCCAGAACCACCACAGGAGCACAGGTTTCAAATCTGGGAATGGAGAATGTTCCACTCTCTTCCACCAATAAAAAGCTAGGTAAGTCCAGTGCCCACTTCGGAGAGAAAAAGCAACTGTTTCTGTCCCGAGAGAACAGATTGACCATTACTCCTAAAGCCGAAGTTCCTGAAGCCCCCAGGGAATCGTTTCTGTCACTCGATGTAATCCTTGCACGCTCCAGCAGGCATCTGAGAGGATTCAGATTCAATGCAGTCTTGCCTCAGCAACAGAGACCCTTGTGAGCAGCAGCCAGTGCTACTGTAGCATGCCTAGCTAACACTAACTGCTTCTGAGCTTTACTGTAGCTGTTCATGTTGTGTTCTTCATGTCTGTTCTCCCAACAGGTGAACACCTCTGTCTGACAGGACATTTCAAAGGAAATGTCAAAGCTGCTCTCTGCAGCTTCCTGCCCTTACTGAAGTCAGAAGGCAGACTGAGGTTTTTCACAAGAGCATGTCCCTTGAAATACTTGGTATTGATTGGTGATAGCTCTTTACTTTCAAAGTTTGACTGTTACAATCATTTTGGCAGAGAATTGCAGTGCTTAGAGCATGCCTGCAATCCTAGCACTCGGGAGCCTGAGGATGGAAGACCACATTTTCCAGGCTAGCTTGGGCTAAGGTGGTTGACGTCATGTCAACAACAACTAGTACTGTGTGTGTGTGTGTGTGTGTGTGTGTGTGTACGTGCATGCCTGTCTCTGTGCCTACCTGCCTTATATACTTGTGCATGGACGTCCAAGAAAGGTCAGGTCTGTCTCCACTGTGGCATCGGGGACCAAGCTCATGTTGTCAGGTTGGGCCTTTGCCCTCTGACATTTTAGTCAGCACTTCTTCTGGCTTGCTGCCAAACGGCAGGTCTGAGACTATCTAGTCAGGCAAAAATAAGGCTTGCAAAGGGCTTAAGAACTTTTAGGTCCCAAAGAAACTCACATTGGATTGAGAGGAATTTGTACTAGAAAATTAAGGTACTCCAGAGGCTGAAGCAGGAGGGCCCTTAAGCTAAGGAGCTTATAGTTGGCTTGGGCAGTATCCCAGTAGTCACTAACAGACTGAGGAAATTGAAAATGTAGGGGCGGAGAGATGGTCAGCAAATGGTTGCTGTGCACAAGGACCTGAGTTTGGAGCCTAGTAGCCATGTGGCTAAGCTGGATGTGGCCATGTGTATGAAGAGCCCAGTACTGTTGGGGATAGGGACCTCGGGCTTCCCTGTTGGTTGGCCAAGGTTCCACTGAGAGGACTGTCTCCAAAACAAGGCAGAGAACTGGAGAGTTGACTGAGTAGCTAGACTCTTGTTGCCAAGTGCCAGGGTTTGGTTCCAGCTCCCACATAATCGCTCCCAGCCATCTGTATAACTCTAGTTGTAGTGGATCCGATGCCTGCTTTTGACCTGACGACACTGGCACACACTTGGCACATACCTGGTGCACACACATATATGCAGGCAAAAAACTCACACACATAAAATAAAAAAGTAAAATTTTTTTGCCTAGATGAATATCTGTGTGAGGGTGCCAGGTCCCCTCGAACTGGAGTGACGATTATGAGGAGCAGGTAGTTGTGAGCTGCCACGTGGTTGCTGGGAACTGAACTTGGGTCCTCTGGAAAAGTAAGTAGTCAGTACTCTTAACCACTGAACCATCTCTCCAGTCCAAAAAAGTAAATCTTAAAAAATAATAGAAATAAATGGGGTGGCTCCTGAGGGATGACACCAGTGGTTGACCTCTGGCATATACCACTGCACGCACACATGTGCAGACACGTACAAAATTGAAAGTGTGGGCTGGGTGTGGTAGTGCATACATGCCTATAACCTCAGCCCTTTGGGATGCTCAGACAGGAGCACAAGGTTGAGAGCAGCCTAGGGCATATGCAATGAGGTCCTGTCTCAAAAATGCAAACTGAGCTAGGATTTAGCTCAGTGTAGGACTTGAGAAACATGCACAGGGGACTGGGTTTGATTCCCAGTCTTGCTGCTAGAAGAAGGAAGGAAGAAAACAAGGAAGTAACATATTGTTCTAAGCTGGGTGTGGTGGGAAGGAAAGAAGTAAGGGAAGAGGAGAGGGAAGGAGGTAGGAAGAGTGGGGAGAGATGGAGGGAGGACAAGAAGAGAAAAGAAAGAGGCTACATAGTGAATTCAAGGCCAACCAGGAATATATGAGGCCCCTTTCCAAAAATAAAACATAAACAGGTCCAGAAAGAGGGCTCAACACATAAAAGTGTTCACCTGATTGAGTTGCCTTTGACCTCGAACCTGTGCCGCAGTGTGCATGCCATACTCACACTAATTAATCACGTCAAACCCCAGCCCTTGGGAGGCAGAAGCAGGAGGATCATTTTGAGCTCAGTGCTAACCTGTATATGTATAATATATGAGTTCCAAACCCAGCCACGGTTACAAAGTGAGACCCGATCTCAAAAACCAGAGACTTGAGAGACCGAGAAACAAAGAAAACAAATCAAATATGTGTCTTTGTACAACTATACGCCTCTGTAGTGGAGGTTCTAGCCCGTGCACTGTGTTGGTAAGGCTAGTATTGCTAGGTAGGAAGGTGAGCAGAGACCTAGAGACTCCTAGAAGGGATCATGTAGGTGAGTATGCACCTCTTCCTGGGATGGTGACCCTCCACCTGTACTGCTTCAGGCTGCACTGCAGACGGAGAGCCTTCCAGTTTCATCAAGTCTGCATGGTGGCGAATTACTCCATTAAACCTTGTCATTTGTGGAGCTTTGAAAATATGGTTCCTATTCAGACACTTGTGACTGTGTTTTATTTCACTTGAAATAGTTTCTAAAGTTGTTGTCTTAAGATTCACTGCTCTTGGGGCTGGTGAGATGGCTCAGTGGGTAAGAGCACTGACTGCTCTTCCAAAGGTCCTGAGTTCAAATCCCAGCAACCACATAGTGGCTCACAACCATCCATAATGAGATCTGATGCCCTCTTCTGGAGCGTCTGAAGACAGCGACAATGTACTTATGTATGATAATAAATAAATCTTTAAAAAAAAGATTTGCTGCTCTTTTTCCCCCCTCTCTTATATTATATCGCACTGCAATCTCCCTTTCCTCCTCCCAGTGCCTCCCCCTCCTCTCCTCCTCTCCCAGTCCACTCCTCCTCAGTTCTCTTCAGAGCAGGGCAGGTCTCCCAGGGATAGCAACTGAACATGGTTATCAAGATGCAGTAAGACTAGGCACCTCCCTCATATTAAGGCTGGATGAGGCAACCTAGGAGGAGAAGAGTTCTAAGAGCAGGCAAGAGTCAGAGATGTCCTCCCACTGTGGGGAATCCCACCAGAACACTGAGCTACACAGCCGTCACATGTATGCACAGGGCCTACTTGAGACCCATACCGCTCCTTTTTTCTCTTAACAGTTTAGCCTCTTATTATTTTCATTTCTGAAAGGTCAGTTGAAGAATTTTTAAATATCTTCTACATCTCTGCTTAGCATGTTTCTGTATTTGTCTGATGGTAGCTGTTTGATATCTCTTCCCAAAATACTTTGCTATGGTCCTTGGAATTACTAGGCAATACTCTACCACTGACCAGTGACCCACCTTAATTCTTTATCTATTTTATGTATATGAGTACTTTTCTGGCAAATATGTCTGTGTACTATGTATGTACCCGGTGCCCATGGAAGCCAGGGAACAGCATTGGATCCTTTTGAACTGGAACTATAGACAGTTATGAACTGCAGAGTCCTCTGGAAGAACAGCCAGTGCCCTTAACCCCTGAGCCATCTCTCCAGCCTAGACTTCCAGCTTTTGATGTCCTTTCATACTTGAGTATAGCATAGGTCATTTCTGTATCTGTTTCTGTTTTTTTTTCTTCATGGTTAATCTTGTTTATTTTAAAATGTTTTTTTGTTTTTATATGTGTGATGATCATTTTAATAGAATCCAAATATTGTAAATTTTTCTTTGTTAATTACCAGATACTTGAATTCTTTCAATGTTCTGTGTCTTACTCTGGGACTCTGTTATGTGAAAACAGTTTGAGGCTTCTTCTTTTTGCTTTTTGCCTTGTTAGATAAGATGAGAGAGAGCAGCCTTGGCATGGGGGCAGATGCTGCTGCACCACTGGAGCAGCAGACATGTGTATTGTGAACTGTCCCTGGCCTGAGTGGAGCTCAACCTTGTCTGCTCCTGCTGACCTGGTGATGCTCCCGTGAAGTCTGGCACTGGCTAACGCTGAGCTTTTAGGGCTCTTCCACCCTCCACTGTCCGTTTTCGTGTGGCTTTCTGTGTGCTTGGTCTTGAAAATTCTGGTGTTGGCCTCCTCTGCCAGGCCGGGAGTTCTCTCGTTACTGCAGTTTAGAATAGTCCAGACAGTAAGTTGGGCAGTCGGAGGCTCTCTTCACTTGTCTGCTTTTCAGGGGAAGTACTGTCTGCTGTCCCTTGCTAAGAGCCATTGTTTTATATATTTCATCTGGGTTGTGTATTCATTGTTTAAGATGGGAGGATAAATCCAGTTCTTGTTACTTCATTTTGATTAGGATACTTTAAAAAATAAACATGAAATTTTGAAAAATAGAAGTTTTGGGTATACAGTCTTAGTCTATATGACATTTGACCTAAAACATTCACATCCAACTTTTAATTTACATGTTCCTTTTTAAAATATTCTTTGTTTCCCTCCAAGGTTCTAATATTGAGAAATCAGTGAAAGACCTTCAGCGCTGCACTGTTTCTCTTGCGCGGTACCGAGTTGTCGTTAAAGAAGAGATGGATGCGTCCATTAAGAAAATGAAACAAGCTTTTGCCGAATTGCAAAGCTGGTAAGATTAAGTTGCCTCCGTTTATAAATACAGTCAACCACTTACTAGCATCTTTAATCCCTCCCTGACTACACAATGGGGAGAAGCTGAAAAGCCTGTGCTGTGTTTAAATTTCTGCTTTGTTCACTTGCTTTTGGCCAGTGTGGGATTGAGGGGCACAGAGAACGCACAGAGCTGTGGAAAGGACAGGTAATTCTAGAAAAGGGCCTATCTGTCAGAAACCAATACTGGCAAGTGACACACTGCTACAACCAAGCCAGATAGCAGAGAGTCAGCTGTGTTGCTCACCGGGAATCGTAGCACCAGGGAGGCTGAGGCAGGAGGATCCAGGCCAGCCTGCCTACAAGCAAGATCTTACGTTAAAACAAACAAACAAACAAACCAAAACCCACGAAGGAGAGAATGCCTGGCTTTAGCCTTTCATCGTCCTTACCTCTCACCCTGCTGATCACTGTTGATCAGGATTCGCTTTTGATCTCATGTTCCCCCTGTCCTTCTGTATTCGCTTCCTTTTTTTTTTTTTTTTTTTAAAGATTTATTTATTATTATACATAAGTACACTGTAGCTGACATCAGACACACCAGAAGTGGGTGACAGATCTCATTATGAGTGGTTATGAGCCACCATGTGGTTGCTGGGATCTGGGATTTGAATTCAGGACCTTCAGAAGAGCAGTCAGTGCTCTTACTTGCTGAGCCATCTCGCCAGCTCCCTGTACTCACTTCTTAAATGCACTAGTTTGTATTCTGTGAGGACAAGACCAGGTTTGGTAGAGAGGCTTGAAAAATGTGTGTGTGAACACGTGTGTGCTTTAAGTGGAAGTGTGTATGTGCCATGGTGCATGTGTTCAGGCGTCAGTGGTCCTCTTCTACCGTGATGGAACAGGCCTTCTGTTTGCCCCTGTCATACACCAAGGTCAGGAGTTTCCAGGAATTCTCTTGTGTCTGCCTCCCATATTACCATAGGAACACTGGTTACAAACAGACTCTACTGGGCTGGAGAGATGGCTCAGTGGGTAAGAGCACTGACTGCTCTTCCTAAAGGTCCCGAGTTCAAATCCCAGCAACCACATGGTGACTCACAACCACCCATAATGAGATCTGACGCCCTCTTCTGGTGTGTCTGAAGATAGCTACAGTGTACTTAATTGTAATAATAAATAAATCTTTAAAAAAAAAAAAAAAAACAGATGCTACCACATGCCTGACTTTATGTTGGTTCTGGGAATTCAAACATAGGTCCTCACATTTGTCTTGTACGGGCCTGACTTACTGAGTGCCGAGGTCCAGCCTCAGCACTGGATCGCAGTTCTCCACTGGAAGCGGGGATATCTGGAAGGCGCGTAATAAATACACAGGCAACTTTTTTGGGTACAAGCTGACAGGCAAGTTTCACGGCTTGAAGTTGCACTCACTGTCTCTCTCCTTCACTCCCTCCACAGCTTAAGGCTACACACACTCTGCACACTCCCACACACCTCACACACAAACCTCACACACACACCTCACACACACTCCTCTGCCTTTATCTTGCTCCAGTCTTTTATTGTTACTCCAAAAAGCAGGTAGAAAGAGACATTGTATTCTCATTACCAAATATGTCAAATTCAGAAGAATGATCACATCTTACAAAGAATTAAGAGTTACGATTGTTCCCCAAAGTTACAGGCTTCCCCTTTTCCCAGGCCCATGGCCAAAATAATAATTGCAAACTTATCGTTATTTAAACTTTAAGTTTTAACTTATTATACTATAGAGTTCAGAGCTCCGAGGTCAGCTTTTCTTGTGAGTTCTAATAATAAATGACATGGGGAAAGCTTCCAGGCGAGTGACCAGAAAGAGTCAGGTTAACCCTAGCTGAGCAGTTCTGCTAGCCTCTGCTTCTGCACAGTGCTCACAGTGGCTTCCTAAGAGTCTCAGTGTTTTAACTTAGGTTTTTTTTGGGGGGAGGGGTTGTTTGTTTGTTTGTTTGTTTTTGAGACAAGGTTTCTCTGTATAGCCCTGGTTGTCCTGGAACTCACTCTGTAGACCAGGCTGGCCTCAAACTCAGAAATCCACCTGCCTCTGCCTCCCAAGTGCTGGAATCAAAGGCGTGCGCCACCACTGCCTGGTTTTAACTTAGTTTTACTAGTATATAATTTTATGTATTCTATATTTTCTTATTCATCTATTTCCAAAGGAGACCAGTAACCATTCAAATGTTGTGTAAAACTCATTTCATAACTTCAATAGCTTTTTCCTTTTTTGGGAGGGGGTCCCAATATTGGCTCTGCTTCATTTTCTTAATTTCTTCAAACTTTCTTTGCAAGTCAAACATTAATCCAAAACTATCATTGTGTAGTTATTACATTGTTTCCAAGATGAGAGCACATAGCATGTACCTGGCCCATTAGGACTTTGCTGTGTTGTGCCCCTATGCCTCAATTTTTGATTAAGAATCATTATATCACCGGGCAGTGGTGGCGCACGCCTTTAATCCCAGCACTTGGGAGGCAGAGGCAGGCGGATTTCTGAGTTCGAAGCCATCCTGGTCTACATAGTGAGTTCCAGGACAGCCAGGGATACACAGAGAAACCCTGTCTCGAAGAAAAAAAAAAGAATCATTACATAAAGAAAGGTCTAGTTTCACAGACTTCGCCAGAGCAGAGGAGAAAGAAATAGGAAAGTCAGATATAATAGAATAATTATGTACACCAAGGTCAACTGAAAAGTAGTCACGCACAAATGAAATATATCCAGCCATTGTCCAGGGCTAAGGTTAGGAGAACTGAGAACAACTTTTTTACAAAGAGCTGCTTTCGGGCTTCTAAGCTGTCTCCATCTAGGCCTGCTGCCGGCAGTCTCTTATTTCTGATGGCAGGTCCCCTGGAGGGGTGTGTCTCCTGCTTCTCAGGGGCCCAGGCACCATCTGTGTCATAATATGTTGTCCTCAGCAACTGAGCCCTGTGAATACTTTGTGTGTCCACTCTTGAGTATGCACGTGGAGGTCAGAGCAGGGCATTGCCTGTCTCCTCTGTAACTGAAGCATTGCCTTAGGTAGGGTGGGATCTCTTACTGTCCTGCAAGTTTGCCTTTTCTGCTAGCTGGGTAGCCAGCTAACTCTGAGTCCACCTTCTAGTGGATTCAAACTCAGCTCCCAGTGTCACAGAGCAAATGCTCTTACTGACTTAGCCAGTGCCCCAGCCCTCTGGAAATACGTTTTAAAAAGGTCTAACCCTGAACCTCAGTGCTTAACAAATTCTCGTCTCCATTGTGAATTAAAAGGGAAATTAATACTATGTTCTTTTTCTCAAACATATTTGATCATTGAATCTTTCCTGGGGAGAAATTTATGCTGATACAGTAGAGCTATTTTAATTAGACATTAAGGTGTTATTTTTTAAACCATAGCTCTTTTCTGGGGAATTGGGGTTTGTTTGTTTGTTTGTTTGTTTGGACCAAATTTTCAAAAAAGTCAGAAAAAGACAATGGGCTGGCAAGATGGCTCAGCAGGTGCTTGCCTCCAAGCCTGACTCCCTGAGTCTGGTCCCCAGGACGCATGTGTTGGAAGGAATTATCTCCCAAAAGATGTTTTCTGACTCTGCACGTGTGCCATGGTATGCATCTCCTCCCTCTTAACCCCACAAATACATAAATTAATTTAAATTTAGAAAGGAGACATGAGGAAGACAAGCCATTAGCCTAACTAAGGATTTGAACTCCATGTTTTGTGTATCTGTAAGAACTACTTACATTAACAGTGAGTGGCAGAGGGCCCTGTGCCTCCCCACAGCTGGCCATCTTACTGTGTTCTTACTGTGGACCATTAGGTCACGCCTGACCATATCTCTTTGGTCACCGTGTGCCAGAACAGATGGAGGGAGCTGGCAGAGAGGACTGTGATTGTGTCCCTCAGTCATCCTTGTCTCTGGGGCTGAAGCATCAAGTAACCAAAAAGTACTTATGTGTTTATGCAGGGAAAACTTCCCATATAGTCTAGGCTGGCTTCAAACCTGTAGCCCTCACACCTCCGCCTTCTAAGCGCTGGATTCAAAGCATGTGCCGCTTGCCCAGCCCCAAAACAGTACTGTGTAAGACAGCTGGTTCACCTCTCGCCCAACCTTGTAGTTCTGTAGCTAGAGTGTCACGTCGTGTCTTCTTTCTCAGTGTACATCTCTGCTCCTGTCACGTTACTCATTGTCTCCCTCTTTCCCCACTTGATGCACCCTCCAGGACCCCGCTTTGACTGACTTCAACCAATCCCCGCTCTTCTTGCTCTCATTCTGATAAACTTACTAGGGAACAGTGTATCCTTGTCCTGAACATCTGCAAGGATGAATGAAGTGTCATGTTTCTTGTTTAGGATTATTACCATAGTATTGGCATATTTGGAAAAGTAGAGACACGTATAGTTTATCACATCTTTGCTTTGATAGTCCTTTAACTCCTAAGATCATCTAGCTTCCTGCCTACTCAGCCTCAGGACCTGATCCCAAACCATGAAGCACACTTCTGTGAGACAGGCCTGTGAGTTCCTGCTGACTTGGAACCCAGCCAGGGGGAGCCTCCTTCAAAAAGTGTCCCTGGGCACTGTGTACTTAGTGTTGAGGAGCAGGAGTAACAACCAAGCCAGTTGAACTTGAGGAAAGATCACCTGCCCCGCCTGCTGCTCCTTTCTCTCAGGTTGATTGAAAACAGTCCCCTTCCTTCATGTACCTTGTAGTTGTTACTTCAAGACACAATTGTCAGGTGAACTAACTGCACTTGGTACTGACCAGCTCAGGATTAATGTCAATTAGAGAGTCGTGTGTGTGTTATAGTGTCAAAGAAAAGCAAAGGATTCTAGCAGATTTGTAACAGTAAGATTATATTCCTTGTCAGGGCACCTTGGAAATGTCTGGAGGTGACTTCTCTCACATTGATGCTAAGTAAAAGCTGACCCATTCCTGAAGGGGCTAGAATCAGAACTTGGTTGTTTAAACTTAATCTGTCCTTCCTTAAGGTGACTTAGTGGTAACCATGTCTCCACCCAAGTTTACTTTTCTTGTTAATCAGTGAAATTTACGTTGCCAGAGTAGTTACCTGGCTTAAGTTTAGATTATTAAGGAAGCAGGATGTAGGACAAATGCGTCCTGGAAGGTTTGGTGTGGTGAAGATTGCCATTCAGTGTTGGCTAGGAAAAGCCAACAGAAGGCCTGCTAGGCCCCCTTTTTGAATAAAAAATAAAGTTTTAGTTTTGTGAAAAAACAGCATTAAACAGGCGTCTTACTCATGTGCGAGCATCGCTGTGGAGAGTATGTCTCTGGCTCCTGTCTGCTGCTGTGGTGGAACACTGCTCAACCCAAGTTGAGGAGGAAGCTTTTGCTTTCTTAGCCCCTGCTGACAGTTCTTGGGGAAAACACAGTGCAGGCCGAAGACAAACCATGGAAGAACGCTGCTCCCAGGCCTGCTAGGTTTGCTTTAGCCACCCTTCTCATACAACCACCTGCCCAGGGCGCTCAGCCCACTGTGGACTCGATGCCTCCATCAATTAGCCATCAAGAAAATGCCACGAGCCACTTTGATAGATGGCTCTTCAGTTGAGATTCCCTGTTTGCAGGTATCGAGTTGGGTGTATCCTCCAACACTGTTCTATGCATAAAATAGGCATAGTGGCATGTGTCTGTAATCCCGGCACTTGGTGGGTGGAGGCAGGAGGATCAGAAGTCTGAGGTCACTCTTGGATACATACCACCTTGAAGACCAGCCTGGGCTACATGAGATCATGCCTCAAGGGGTGGGGGGACTGGAGAGATGACTCAGTCATTAAAAGAACACTTACTGCTCCTACAGAGGATCAGGCTTGTTCCCGGCACTCACGATGGCTCACAACCATCCATAACTCCAGTTCCAGGGGATCCGACTCCTCCTTCTGACCTCTGCAGGCACCCAGGCATGCACGTGGCACACTCCATACTTGCCATCAAAACAGTCACACACATAGAGCAAACTAAATAAAACTAAAAACACAAACTACAAACAAATTTCCATTTATGGGCCTGGTGGGACGACTCAACAAGCACAGTCGCTTGCTGGGCCTAGTGACCCAAATGGTGTAGAGAGAACGAATGCTCACAAACCGACCTCTGACCTGCTATGTGTGCCACAGAATATATCCGCACACATACACAAACTGGATCAAAGCCATGAAAGTTTTTTTTTTTTTTTTTTTTTTTGTTGTTGTTGTTGTTGTTGTTGTTTTTGTTTTTTGTTTTTCGAGACAGGGTTTCTCTGTAGCCCTGGCTGTCCTGGAACTCACTCTGTAGACCAGGCTGGCCTCAAACTCAGAAATCCGCCTGCCTCTGCCTCCCAAGTGCTGGGATTAAAGGCGTGAGCCAACACCGCCCGGCACCATGAAAGTTTTAAAGACACTTTATTCTCAGTTTTTTTTTTTTTTTACTACATTACCCATAAATTATAATTTTTTTTAGAGTAGAAATAAAAGTCATAATAGATAATTTTTATTTTCTACAAAAGCTAAAAGTCATTCCTGGTATTAACTCTTCCCCATTATTCTTTGATTGATTGACTGACTGACTGACTGGCTGATTTTATCTTAACAAGTGTCCCTGCTTGCTTTATTCTGCAGTCTTCACTGTGCTCATTTACACATTCTCCTGTTTCTGGAGCCCTAGATGTGGATGTTGTTGTTGTATAAGAAAGTGGCACAAAGCAAATGGTTTCAAATGAAAGCCCAGGCAGTTTCTCACATGTGTGCTTAACACTCCTTAGCTCAAGTCCTTCCTTCAGACTTGGCGGGGCACACTGCTTGTTTTCCCTGGCAGACTTGAAAACACCATTGCTCTGTCATGTGGTCTTGCTGTGTGTAGCTGTATCAGGCTGGTGTGGGCAGAAAGGAAAGTTCAAACTTTTAAAAAGCTCTTAGGGAATTGAAGTACGGAGTCAGCTGGCCATGGTGGCATGTGCTTATACACCTAGACGCCGAGAGCCTGAGCCAGAAGGGTTGCTGAGAAGCATAGCAAAATTCTGATCTGAAAAAATAAAATAGGAGCGGAGGGATGGCTCAGTGGTTAGAGTGCTCACTGCTCTTGAAGAGGCCCTGGTTCAGTACCTATGTCTGCAGTGAAGAGCTTGTAAATGCCTGTGACTCTGCTCCAGGGCATCCAGTGCCCTCTTCTGGCCTCCACTGGCACCCAAATGTGTGTACATTCACATAAACACATACATAAGTTAAAAAATTTTTTTCCTTAATAAAAAGCAAGCAGGAGCTGGGCAGTGGTGGCGCATGCCTTTAATCCCAGCACTTGGGAGGCAGAGGCAGGCGGATTTCTGAGTTCGAGGCCAGCCTGGTCTACAGAGTGAGTTCCAGGACAGCCAGGGTTACACAAAGAAACCCTGTCTCAGAAGAAGAAAAAAAAAAAAAGCAAGCAGGAAAATAAAGAAAAATGGAATTCCTGTCCACATGTTCTGAAAAAAACCCTCCTTACAGAATGAGAACCATTGGAATTTTCATAACAGGGTTAATATGTAAGTTAGCTCTCAGCTTTGGTTTTGCTGCAGTTCCTCTTCTCAGCTCACCTGGCTCCTTGAATGCTCCGTTTTGTTTTGTACTCCACAAGGAAGTGCTAGACTTGTGGAGACTTGGAAACAGAGTGCGCCTTCACTCTCTGCTAATAAAACCCACCAGGGGCCACAGGGATGGCTCAGCAGCTAAGAGCGGCTGTCGCTTTCCCATACTGAGAGGCTCGCAGTCATCAGGAACGCTAGTCCCCTGGGAATGTAAGCTTTCTGCTGGCCTCCAAGGGCACTCAGGTGGTCCATAGACATGCGTCCCGGCAAATCCCCCATATCCTTAACTGCTGCCAGCCGTGGAGGCACACGTGGTACATCCTCGTTCTCCAGAGGCAGAGGCAGAGGCAGAGGCAGGCAGATCTTACACATTTGAGGTCAGCCTGGTCTACATAGTGAGTTCCAGCACAGCCATGGAAATGTAGAGAGACCATCTCCAAAAACAAACTTAAGAAACAAAAAACTATTGATAATTCTCTCTTACTTGCTTTAAATGGGAAGAATAAAGTCTTAGGGAAAAAAAGATTGTTTTCATTGGCTTTGCTTCAATTTATGCTTTGATTTAAAAATACTATTAGAAAAATGTTCTTTGAGGGTTTTTTGGTTGGTTGATTGGTTGGTTGGTTTTTCGAAACAGGGTTTCTCTGTGTAGCTCTCTGGCTGTCCTGGAACTCACTCTGTAGACCAGGCTGGTCTCAAACTCACAGAGATCCATTGCCTCTGCCTTCTGAGTGCATGAGCCACTCCACCTGGCTGTTTTTAAGTTTTGAGAAAATAAAATCAAGTAAAAATATTACCTGGATATATTACTGCGTTGTTTAAAGTATTATTATCTTGTTATGTAATTGGCTATGGGGTCACCACAGTTGTATTTAAAATACTGTTTTTCTAATGCAATAACCATAAACAAGAGATAATTATTTTTGGTTTCAAGGAGCTCCTGAAGGCAAGGCTAACATAAAAATGAATATTAATGTGCTAGATACATCAGTTAAAGGCCTTATGAAAACGAATAGTAAGGTGTTAGATATGTCAGTCAAAGGCCTTGCATTAAGTCACAGGCCCAGAATGTATCTCAGAGTGATGATGCTGCAGTAGCAGCTGCTCTGAACAATAAATTGCACAAAAGCTTTAAAATAAGTTCAGCAATTATAGTGTTATAAGAAGTCCTGAGGGAGGAGGCGGGTGTGGGGGGGAATAGAGACCAGTTTGCTATCACTATTTTCCCTAATAATAATGACCAGATATGCAAAGCATATTAATTGATTAAAGAAAAGATACAGAAGTTATTTACAACAAACCAGATGGTGGTAATGCATGCCTTTAATCTCAGGACTTGGGAGGCAGAGGCAGGTGAGTCTATGAGTTTGAGGCCAGTCTGCTCTGCAAGGTGAGTTCCAGGACAGCCAGAACTACACAAAAAAACTCTGTCTCAAAAAAAAAGAAAAAGAAAATCTACATTGAGTAAGGGCTTAGGCTTGCTAAGACCTTTCCAAGCAGGTCCCAGTAATGTGAGCAAGTTGCATCAGCCATGTCCCCAGTGCAGTGCCCGAGGTGTCAGTGTGAGCGAGGTCTCAGAAAGCCTGACTGCCTGAAAGAGCTGTTCCTCCTCCAGAGGTCTAAAACTATTACCTCACAACATAGTTCTTTCCTAATCTCTCAGCCACCATTAGTTCTGGAACTATTGTTTAGCTCAGCAGCAGGTAGGAAACTCTAGTTAAATGTCTGTTTTAGAAAGTTGAATTACAATAAATTATTGGTTTTAATTGTTTAAAAAAAAAAAAACAGCCTCTTACCTGATACCTAACCTTTCTGATGTGCTGATGTTAACTTTCCACCTTCTCTGTTTATGTCGTGGTAAACATATTTCTCCAACTTTTTATGATGAAAACTTGGAAAAATACCAAAAATGTAAAAGAATAAAACCGTGGTGTACATGCCTGTGTGTGTGTGTTAGTAGAGTGTTTGGAAATTGCATGTCATACACTGTCCCAGGTGCTTTCCTTAAAATGAGCAACCTAAGAAGATAGTATTCTTTGCAGCCATGAAGTCGTCTTGCTAGGTGCCTGTAATGAGAGCTGTTGCGAACTTTAATGTTCTCTTGTATATCGTAAAGAGTTGTAAAATCTTTACTGGGAAGTTACAAATATTGATCAAGCTCCTTCAAGCTCTATTTTCCATTCCTGTTAACTCTGAGCCAATGCCAAGATATTTCAGTAGATGTTGCCGTGGCAACATGACAAACAAAAGGAAGTAATTGCTACTTTTCATTGGTCTTTTAAATGTATTTATGTGCGTTGGGGGAGGGGATGCGTGTGGGGGGAGCAGCCTGGAGCTCCCTCCTTAGGAACTCTTGTCTCTTTTAAAAAATGTTTTTAAAAATTAGATTTATTTTAAGTATTAATGTTTTGCCTGCATATGTCTCTGTGCCTCCCATGTGTGTCTAGTGGCTGTACCAATCAGAAGAGGGCGTCGGATCTCCTGAACAGTTGGAAGCCTCCATGTGGGTGCTGGGGATTGAACCTGAGTCCTCTGCAAAAGCAGCCAGTGCTCTTACACACTGAGTCATCTCTCCAGTGTGTGTGTGTGTGTGTGTGTGTGTGTGTGTGTGTGTGTGTGTGTAGGTGTGCATATGTGAGTGTGTGTGCTCGTGCGTGCGCACAGATTTGAGTTTTGGTGTTTTGGTTTGGTTTTTGAGACAAGGTTGCAATAGGTAGCTTTGGCTAGCCCTGGTACTTGCTGTGTAGACCATACTGACCTTGAATCCACAGAGGTCTGCTTGCCTCTGCCTCCAGAGTGCAAGGATTAACGGTGTGAACCCAGCTTTATCCACCACTTCTAGGGGAGGATCTCTCATGGGCGTAGAACTCACCGATTAAGCTAGATTGGCCAGCTAACTAGCCCCAAGCAGCTCCTATATGTTTGCTCCCAGCCCTGGAGTTACACCATGCCCAGCTTTTTACATGAGCTTGGTAAATTGGATGCAGGTCCTTGGACTTGCAAGGCAACCTTTACTAAGTTTATTGGACTTTGGTATGAAAATGTAAAATAACTCTTTGTTTTGTTTGTTTGTTTGTTTAATGTTTTAGGTATTTGAAATTGGTCACTTTTTCTATTTTTAAATTTATTTATTTATCTATTATATATAGGAGTGTACTGTAGCTGTCTTCAGACACACCAGAAGAGGGCATCAGATCTCATTACAGATGGTTGTGAGCCACTATGTGGTTGCTGGAAATTGAACTCAGGACCTCTGGAAGAGCAGTCGGTGCTCTTAACCACTGAGCCATCTCTCCAGCCCGTAAAATAACTCTTTAAGAGAGGACTCGTGTTGTCAGTTGCATGGATTAAGCACATTACTAACTAATAATGAGGGGAAGAAACCAAAGTGTTTCCCCTTGGTGTCATTCAATCACGAGTGAACCTGAGGGGACTGGAGAGATGGCTCCAGGCTCTTGCAGAGAACCCAGGTTTGATTCCCAGCACCCACAAAGTGGCTCCTGTCTGCCTGTAACCCTTATACAAGGGGATCTGGTGCCCTCTGCTGACCTCCACAGGAATCAGGCACACACATGGCAAACATACATACATGCAAGGTAAAACATTCATACAAAAAAAGATAAAAGATACCAAAAAAAGAAAGTTTGCATGTGTATCTGCAAAGGGCTTTGCTCTCTCTCTTTTATTGAGCAATACAGAAAGCATCACATGTAGAAGAGATAAGGGATACTTTATAGTTTTTAAAAAGAGTTTTACAAGGGATTAAGTCATTGACTCCAACTGACCCAGATAGCAAACATTACAAATATTGTTTGTAATCAAGCAGTAGCCAGATATTATGTTCAACATTTTCCATGAATATGTATGATTTTTACAGTGGATATTCATTATGAGATTGCTTTCTACCTCTATATTTGTCATAAATATATACATCACTCTATACATACATCACTCTAGGTCAGGTGCGTGAATTCATAGTTTAAGGTCACAGTCATGCATTAGCTTAGGTTGTAAAAGTTACTAAGTGGGAAGTCCAAGGCAAGTCAAGTTGGTCCTTACATTGTTCTCCTAAAGGAAGGTTAAACACACAGGCTAGGTGCACAGCGGGATCTCAGTTTACAGTGTCAGTGATGAGTGGTGTATTACTATACTAACTCTGGCTGTGTTCTAGCTCAGCTAACATTCCAGTCTGGTAGAATGTAAGGTGTTTTCATAATATTGCATTGGTAGTCAGTGTGCTGCCCTATGAAATTGTTTGTGCCCTCCAATGAATCTGTCAAGAAACTAAAGTTTATAAATGAATAACCCTTCATTGTTACAGTGGAAAGAATGTCATCACAATGTAGCAGCTCATATTCCCACAAGGAGGGTCTGGCCTTGTCATAGTAGAACTTGATTTGTGTACATCTCTGTTTCACAGTAAGGGCTGTGAGATGTGAACAGCTTGTTTGTTTTTCTGAAGTCTTCAATACTTATTTTATAAGCTTTGTCAAAGAATTTGTCATTTGGTAGGCACAGTGTGTGCATCTTAAGGTGGGCTGGCAACAGGAGGGTGGCAGTGTGACGCTGTAGGCCTGGCAGCTCCTGTCCCATTTGTGGTTTCTGGGGATTCCAAAGCACTGTCAAGGCGGGAAGGTTTCACAGCAGAGAAATGGACTGCCTCACAGCCACCTCTCTCTCGATTTGCAAGTCTGTTTATTGATGTGCACAGTCATCAGACTGGACGTCTGGCCCTTGACTGTGAAGGAATGACCTCTCTGAAATGACCCTGCTTTGTATGCTGAAGTGTTTCTTACAGGATTAACCACTATACTAACTACTTTGTGCTGGCATAATTATGCAGTAAGCTAAATTGAATAGGCGTGTACATGTGTATCTGATTGCCTTTGCAAGTCTTACTAAAAGGAGAAATTTCAGGTTGACAGAATACCTCACTGGGTGAAGGTACCTGCCACCACATCGGGCAACCTGAATTTTAGCTAGAACCACATGGTGATAGGAGAGAGTGGACTCCTGTACACTGATTTTGACAGTCTACATATACTTATACACATAATATGTACTAAAAATCTAAATAACTGGATAGAGTAGTGTACGCCTTCTATCCTGGCACCCCGTTGGCAGAGGCAGGTGGATCTCTTGAGTTCGAGGCCAGCCTGGTCTATACTGTGAGTTTCAGGACAGCCAGGGCTACACAGAAAAGCAATTTTAAAAAACCAACAACAACAATATCTAAAGAAATAGAGGCTTAGTAACTTTAGAATTAGTGACACGTACCTGTCATCCCAGCGCTCAGGATGCTGAAGCAGAATGGTGAGTTCAGAGTCAGCCTCAGCTGCAGAACAAGACTTGGTCAGGCAGACCAGCTCCAATGGTAGAGTATTGGCATAGCACACACACGGCGCTGTGTTCCACCTCCAACTGCAAGAAAAGATAAAAAATCAGAGGTAGCTCGAAAAACAACAAAACAAATCAGAAGTAGATGCTGATATACAAAGTCCTTGGTCTGGTCCCCAATACTGAAGAAGGGAAAAAGTTATAAGAAACTTAATTCCATCCTTTTTGATTACTAATTTTTTTTTTTAATAATCAGAAATCAGTTTGGACCATACTATGTCATAAGGGTCACACTGTATCGCAAGGACTCTACTGTATCTGGAGGATACTCTATCCTCCGGATAAGCAAAGACTATAGCACCCCGGACTTGGTGCAGCAGTTTGCACGCCTTGGGTACACTGACCCTAACATTGGCCCACTTCCCTATACCCTTGTAGACATACTGCCTTGTAAAACTAGAAGCGCTATCGTTACATAAACCAAGCTCAGTGTGGTTGGAGCACACCTAATCCCAGCAATTAAGACACTGAGGCAGGTGGATCTCTGTGAGTTCAAGGCTGGCCTGGTCTACATAGAGTTCCAGAACAGTTATGATACACGGTGAGACCATACTGAGCTTGGTTTATGTAACGATAGCGCTACGATAACCCAAAAATTGTGGAAATAAGTAATTTCCAGAAGTCCTTAAGTTAGCATAACTTAGAAAGTTTTGTGGCTTGGTGCTGCCATCTGCTGGTCTAAACTCCTGACTTCCAGTAGCTGGCCTGCGCTATTACAAGGAACAAAGTGATGGAGTCCTTGTATTGAGAATCTTTTAAAGTATTCTTTGTTGAGAAGATGATAGCAGACTATGATGCGGCCATACATTGTTTCTTAGCAGTATCCTTTCAGTGAAACAATTGCTGTTTCTCCATTACTAATTTTAGACTATTTGAGTGTTTGAGTTTCTCGTCTAACCTTTTTCTTTCTCATTTTCCCCTAGTTTAATGGATCGAGAAGTGGCATTGCTTGCTGAAATGGACAAAGTGAAAGCTGAAGCAAGTAAGATGATTGCAATTTAATTAAAGCTATGACAGAGCCAAGGCCTGGTGGCACAAGCCTTCAGTTCTAGCACTTGGAAGGCAGAGGCAGGCCAATCGTTGTGAGCTTGAGGCCAGCCTGATGTACATAGAGACTTAAAAACTATCAGCCATACAAATAATAGGTTGCTGCCTCTCAGTCAAAGCTTAGTGTGACTATCTACAGTAATAGTTTATGTACTAAACACTCAAATCAGTAAACTAAAAATGAGTTTATAAATTAGTCAGTCTCAAGCAGTTGTACTATGTTGACATATTCTTCATAAGAGTCTTTTAAAATTTTTTCTCAAATTTTTTAGCATTCTGAATGTAGAATTTACTTTATAAGAGATTGTATCCTGGCGTCTGCACTGACCTTAGGAAGGAGCCCTGTAGGCCCCGAGCGCCTTTTGTTTTGCTTTCCCTGGATTTTATTATTTTTATTTTTTGACAAGGCAGAATTATGAGGATGGCCAGAGGCGATCTACAGTCAAGCATGTGTTCTTGTCTCCTGTCATGGGATCTCCTTTGTTTTTCCATTTTAGGATGATCTTTGCTCAGTGTCTGTAATCAGAGTAAGGACAAGGCAGTGAACAGAGAACGTGTTCACTAAGTAAAGTAGATCGTAGAGCAGTAGTCCTGCCTGAGCAGAGAATTCAGGACGCCGTGTTCACTAAGTAAAGTAGATCGTAGAGCAGTAGTCCTGCCTGGGTAGAAGAGGCCGACAGTGATGGTGGTTTTGTGAGCAGGTGTGTAGGTCAGGGGAGAGCTTTGAGGAACTGACTCCTCCCTCCCTCCAGGGGATTTAGGGTGTGTGTGGTGGTGCCTTTCCCCGCTGAGCATTTGTTCCCATGCTCCAGTAGTGGGTTTTATCTTCATGAAATTGAACTTGTGTGGAAGATTGCTTAACCTACTCTCAAACTAGTAAAGTTGGGAATACTTTTCTGGGTTGAGGTACTAACTCACGAGTCATTGTTCCTGTGACCACAGCCCTAGGAAGAGAGACCGGAGAAGATGGAGTACAGTGTAGATTGCTCCAAGGGAAGTGTTGGGAGTACAGCAGCAATGCTGTCTATTTCTCAGAAATGGATGCCATACGCACTAAACCGTATATCTTGAGATCTCTGACTTCCTAGTGAGAGCCTGTTCTTGTCCTGTGTTTCTTTTACAGGATAACGGTTCAGATAAACACACTGGTCAAAGGCAGAGTCCTTACTTTCGAGAAAAGAGTGCTTTTAAATACATCTTTTAGGGGCTGGAGCACTGGGCCAGAAGTTAAAAGCACTGGCTGCTCCTCTGTAGTAGGACCTGGGTGCTATTCCCAACATCCACCCGGCGGCTGAGAACCACTTGGACTCCGGTTCCAAGTGATCTGATGCCCTCTTGTGACCTCCATAGGCTCTAGGCATACACATGGTAGACAGGCATACCTTCAGGCAAAACACTCATGTACAAATATATGATACACATACACACAAAGAAGTATGTGTCTTTTAGGGAGCTAGGAAGATGACTCAGCCAATAAAATTCTTGCTGTTCTAGCATGAATGTATGAGTTAGAAGCTGGGCATGCTGGCACATACCTGTAACTTCAGTCCTGGAGAAGAAAAACACCTGACACTTACAGTTGGCAAGGCTGAGATCCCAGTGAGAGGCCATATCCTAAGCCGAGCAGTGGAAAGGGGATCAAGAGATGACCTGTGGAATAAAATGCTTGCTTCACAAGCAGGAGGCACTGAGTTCAAATTGCAGTACCCACATCAAGGCTGAGTGTAGCAGTGTGGGTCTGTAACCCTAGAGCTGGACACACTGACAGGACCCAGGGTCCACTGTCAGCCAGTCTAGGCAAAACATGACCTCTAGGTTTGCTGACAGACCCACTTATATGTGTTAGAGAATGGCTGAGGAGGACTCCCAGAGTTCTCTGCGTTAGGTCACACACCCACGAGCATGGACACAGCAATGTCCCATCATCCAGTTTGGACCAGTTCTTAAATTAAAAGCTACAAAATTTTACCCAACTTCATCAGTTTTACATCTTCCTCTTTTTTCACTCTGAAGTTGCCTGTTCTTAGTGATGAGATGTAATAACCCATTAGCAGTGCTGACAAGAAAGCACATTGTAGCTTGTTAATACTTTACTCCTACTATTTCATAGTTCCAAATTTCTTTATGCACATTCAATTTGATCTTTGTTTCGATACTTTGAAGTAGGTTTGTTTTCTTGTTTTTTGTTTTGTTTTGTTTTATTTGACATGTAAAGAAACTTTTGGGGAAAATGTGACTTGTATCTTTTGATTTTCTTCCTTTTACTGTTTACTCAAAAAGAAAATATTTTTGGTTTCTTGTTTGTTTGTCTGGGACAGGATCTCACTGTGTAGTCCTAGCTGGCCTGCAACTCTTTGTAGACAAGGTTGGCCTCGAACTCATAGAAGATCCACCTGCCTTGCTTACTGAGTGTTGGGACCCACAGGCAGCCAAAATTCATTATTTTATTTTCTGTGTGGTCATTTTGTCTGGATATGTGTCCATGCAGCATCACATGTGTACCATGTGCCCAGAGAGGCCAGAAGAGAGCATGGGACCCCTGGGCAGTTGTAAGCAGCTGTGTGGGTGATGGTGCTCCAGCCTGGCTCCTCTGCTGGGGATGGTGCTCCAGCCTGGCTCCTCTGCTGGGGATGATGCTCCAGCTTGGCTCCTCTGCTTGAGCCAGTGCCCATAACCACGAAACCATTTAACCACACAGTCTTAATTGGTTTTCTGAGTCATGTGATGTGTCTTTGTTGAGGGCTGGGAAGAGAGCTCAGTGGTTAAGAGCACTGGTTGCTCTTCCAGAGGACCCGGGTTCAATTCCAAGCCCTCACATTCATGATGTCTCACAACCACTTGTAACTCTAGTTTCAGGAAATCCAGTGCTCCTTCTGAGCTCTGCAGGTACTGCTTGTGTGTGATGCATAGGCGTACATGCAGGCAAAACACTCACGCATATAAAATTAAATTTAAAAAAATTTAAACCCATAAAATGTATTTTCTCAATCTTGAAATTTTGCACTTAAAATCCCAGAATGCTGGAGGCTGAGAAGAACTGAGGTTGGTGTGGTTGGCAGGTGGGTTTTGTCTTGGGAGTAGACCAGTAGATCTTTTATAGCTGGTAAGAAAGTCAGTGTTAGGCTAGAGAGCTGGCTCAGCACTTACAAGCACTTGATCTTGACCAAAACTAGGATTCAGCTTCCAGTACCAACATGATGGCTCACAACTGACGTACCTGCAATGCCAAGGGGATGCCATAATCTCCTCTGGTCTCCACAGGCACTAGGCACACATGTAGCCAACATACATACATGTGGGCAAGCGCTCATACACATGAAAACAAATCTTTTTAAGAAGAACAAATGAAAGTCAAGTGTTGGTCTTCAGATATAGCTCAGTCAGTAAGAAGCACGAGGGCTTGAGCTCAGTCTCCAGAACCCACATTTAAAAACTGCAGAGTGGGGTGGTGGTGGCGCACGCCTTTAATCCTAGCGCTTCAGAGGCAGAGGCAGGCGGATTTCTGAGTTCGAGGCCAGCCTGGTCTACAGAGTGAATTCCAGGACAGCCAGGACTACACAGAGAAACCCTGTCTTGAAAAAACAAAAAACAGGGCATGTACCTACAATCCCAGCCTTGGGAAGACTGCGTGAGGCAGGCTAGATCCCTGTCACTCGCTGTTAGCCAATCTTGCCTCCTCGACTTTTAGGGAAAAAGTAGTTGGTATCTGAGGGAAGACACCCAAGGCTATCCATCCTCTGGCCTCCATGTGTGCACCACACCTGGCTTCCTTAGGTTCTGAGGATTTAGCTCAATGGTCTTACAAGCAAGCACAGCATTGCTAGCTGTCTCTTGGCCCTGGGTGTAAAGTTCTGTGTGTGTCAGTTAGGAATTGAATTGGACTGCACACAATAGAGTGACCTAGGTAAATATATTTCCTATTCTTATGTGAAGAAGCCCAAAGATAGTTAATCCATAGTTAGCAGGGCATTCCTAACGTGACATTGGGACCCAGGCTCCTCTCTCCTTTCTAGCCACCCTTACAGTGTGTTCTGGTCAAAAGATAACTCCTAAGTATTTGGGAAGGGAGAGATAAGCATCACAAGACGACTCAGACTGCAGTAAGCTAGAGCTTCCTGTTTGGCCCCCCTCTGCTCACACTGTGCTGAGTGCTGAGCTAGAGCGCACACCATCTCACCTGGAGCAAGGCCCAAACTAGGCCTGTGCCCAGGAGCTTGGTACTCTACGTTTTTATTTGGTTTCATATGTTTTGGGTCGATTTCTCAAGGGAGGGACTTGCTGTATTGCTGAGACCAGCCTAGAACCGAGTCTGTGGGCCAGGCTGGCCTTGACGTCACAGCCCTCCCTGAGCTGTCCAGATGCTCAGATCGTAGGCACGAGTCCTCATACCTGGCTGAACAGGAAGAAAATCCTCTGCTTCAGCTGCCCAGAGACCCTCTCTAGTTTAAGATAAATGCACCCCTTTAAAGGGGGCTAGAGAGATGGGTCAGCAGTTAAGAGCACTGTTCTTACAGAGAGCCTGGCTCCAATTCCCAGCGTCTACATAGTGGCTCATTAGCAGTCTGTAAATTTCAGTTCCGGGGAATCCAGTGCCCTCTTCTGGCCCCTGAGAGCATACACATGGTGCGCAGGCAAAACACCCATGTGTTCATGTGTATAAAATAAGGTAAAGAGCTAAAGGCTATCTTTCTTTTTTATTAGATATTTTCTTTCTTTACATTTCAAATGTTCTCCCCTTTTCCTGGTTTCCCCTCTGAAAAAAAGAAAAAAAAAAGAAAAAAACGCTGTTCCTTCCCCCCTCCCCCTGCTCACCACCCCACCCTCTGGCCCTGACATTCCCCTACACTGGGACATAGAACCTTCACAGGACCAAGGGCCTATCCTCCCATTGATGACCGACAAGGCCATTCTCTGATATACGTATGCAGCTGAAGCCATTAGTCCCACCATGTGTATTCTTTGGTTGGTGATTTAGTCCCTGGGAGCTCTGAGGGTACTAGTTAGTTCATATTGTTCCTCTTATGGGTCTGCAAACCTCTTCAGCTCCTTGGGTCTTTTCTCTAGCTCCTTCATTGGGGACCCTGTACTCAGTCCAATGAATGGCTGTGAGCCTCTACTTCTGTATTAGTCAGGCACTGGCAGAGCCTCTCAAGAGACAGCTATATCAGGCTCTTGTCAGCCAGGACTTGCTGGCATCCACAATAGTGTCTAGGTTTGCTAAAGGTTATCTGTTAAATAAATTGAATAAATACACCCCAATTTCTTGTCTGTGGTCACCCCTTCAAAGCATAATGGTTGGTCCCTTTGTTTGAAAGGCCACATCTTTTGAATAACTAGAGCTCTCGTCAGGCTGGAGATGGCATGTTGGGGCTTGGGTCCATAAACTAAAGGAAGAGACTATGCCCCCTTCCTCTGGGTTATATCCACAGAAAATGAGAATTAGAGTAAGAATTCTCACTTAGAAAAACTGATCGCCAGGTGGTGGCGGTGGTGGCACACACCTTTAACCCCAGCACTCAGGAGGCAGAGGCAGGCAGATCTCTGTGAGTTCGAGGTCATTCTGGTCTACAGAGTAAGTTCTAGGACAGCCAGGGCTACACAGAGAAACCCTATCTTGGAAAACCAAAATGTAAAAGAAACAAATGAAAGAACAAAAGAGAAAACAGTGATGGACTCTTGCAGGACAGAGCTGGACATAATGGCTTATATGTGTAATTCCAGTTCTTGGAAGGCTGGGGCAGAAGATCCCTGTGCCATCCTGTAGCCATCCTGTGCTACAGAGCTCAGACGAGCTTGGGCTACAGAATGAGATGCTGTCCCAGAACAACCATGGTAGATAGCAGTTTCTAGACCGGTGGTGAAGTTTCTTGGGTCATTTGTCTGCCAGCTCTAGCTCGGCTTCTTAGGGAGGACTTTTTTTTTCATCTGTTATTTACCATATCTGTAGAAACAGGTGCTTTTAAGAAAAAGAAGAGTATAAGGGCTTGAATATCTGCCATTAGTTAGATGCACTAACTAGTTGGGTGTGTCTGTAGAGTGAGATGTGAACAGCAGGTTAGCAGTGGCTCTGGTGAAGGGAAGAGGTGTGCCTTACAGAGAGGTCTGTGCTGTGCATAGAGAGGCAGCGTTTGCACAATGCAAAGGTTCTTAGTGCTTCTCTGTCTGAGCAGAGGACAGCAAAGCCAGAGGATGGAGGATGGATACTTCACTTTTCACTTTGTATCAGTTTAAATGTTATACATTTGTATGCTTTTTGAGAACAAACTGGGGTGGGGTAGGAAGAGGAAGGAGAAATGGGAGGTGATTTTATAAGTCCTGTAATTCATACATGTTTGTCTTTTAACTGCCTGCAGAGACCCCTCAGCTGGAAGCTGAGCCTTTGGTATCTTCATTTTCTGCATGAGTGGGCAGCTAGGCCCTAGACTGTCTAGATACACACCGGGGCGGGTGCTCCGTACCCCTCTAACTGTAGCATAAACTTGATGCTCTATTCTCTTCCACAGTGGAAATCTTGCTCAGCCGTCAGAAGAAAGCAGAGCTTCTAAGAAAGATGACAGACGTGGCTGTTCGGATGTCAGAAGAGCAGTTGGTTGAACTCAGGGCCGATATCAAGGTGAAGCTTCCTTCTTTCTTCATCGACTCTCAGGGCCAGCCAGCACAGAAAATCTCCTGGAGTCACAGCTTCACCTACCATCCTAAACTCAGGAGCTTCCCCCTGAGCCAGGCTCCTTTCCAGACTTTCTTTTTCTTTAACTGGTCCTGTCATCTATCCAATTGTCTTAGTAGGAAATCTTGACACATCTGCCTTTCTCAAATAAGTCTGTCAGGAGACCCTTGCTGTTGAATCTTGCTTTTCGTTTCCATTCCACCATAAAGAGGAAGTACCGTCACCTGTTGCTTAGCCTTCTGTGGTAGGCTTGCTTGAGTCTTGCCACTGTCCTGCTCTTCCTGGCTTCAAACCTGCTCACACTTTAGGATCAACACTAGAATCCTTACACTGACTGCTGGGCTCTGACGCCACCCTCGTGCCGCCCGGGCTCCTTATGTGTTCTTCCTCTACTCCTGTTCACAGGCCATTTGCAGACACTTGCTGGCCCTCCCCTCCTTCAGGGCTCTCATAGCACAGTTAGAGTTTTACGTGGCTCATCTGTCTGGCTCACCAGACTGTGAACAATACTAAGTAGTGCCTAGCACACTGCCTTAGAACACATGTTTTTAACAGTTTGGTCAATTCTAGTTTTTTAGAGAAATGTTAACAATTTAAGATCTTTATTTTATTTTAATCTCATAAACATTCCTGAAGTTTGGCGTCCATACCTTTATTGTTTGTTTAAGGCCTTTCTCGCTTCGTAGCCCAAACTGACCTCAGATTTCAGATACTCTTGCCTGTGCCTCCGGAGTTTGAGGATTACAAATGTGAGCACCATGCTTGGTGTAGTATCTTTAAAACTGTTTTATGAATAATAATGTTTGGAGGCCTAGAGAGCTGGCTCACAGGTTGAGAGCACTGATTGCTTTTCCAGTACCCACATTCTACACATACATACACGCAGGCAGAACACTCATCTACATAAAATAAAAATAAATAACCCTTGAGAGGGGGAAGGAGAGCTGTCTTAGGATTGGAGGGCAAGGCTCTGTGGTAAAGAATGCTGCTGCTTTGCCGAGGAGCGGGTTCAGTCCGCAGACTCACCTGTTGATGACTCCGGTTCCAGGCGCTCCAACACTCTGTTCTGTCCAAGGCCTCCTTGAGCACCAGGTACACATGAAGTATACATGTATAGACACAGGCAAATACTTGTTACACATAAAGGAAAGGAAAGGAAATGAATTGTTCAAAAAAATTGTATTCCTGAGAATAAGTGTGTGACCCCAGGAGAAGTTGGATTGTTTGTAGGTTGCATGGAAAGTATGTTCTAAGTCATTGTTTATAAACAGAAAGCTTTTGGAGCAAGGAATTGGAGTTGGGGTGCTTTCTGTTCCTAAGCCTTTCACTACCGCTGGTTCTGAACATGGGCTTCCTGCCATGTTTGAGAGGAATGCTGCCTGTGCAGGCCTATGATGGATGGCTTGAAGAAAGCGCAGACATGGGGTGAGGTAACCTAGGCCCTTCCAGGAGGTCAGTGTTCATAACAGACCTGCTGAGAATTCCTGTCCCTCACTGCTTCCCTGAGAATTGATTGGGGTATAAGAGCCAGAAAGTGTAAATTTAAATGACATTTCCTACTCACCGATAGTTCATTGCAGCATTGGATAGAGCGTCCTCCTCACACTGGTGCCAGTCAGTCTCATTCAAGGGTTTGGGAGACACCAGAAACCCCTTTGTAATTAGATGAGAATTTTGGCTCCCGTGGGCTTCATCTGTTCTCTTCCTACGAGGCTAAAAGGTTTCTAGAAATACTCCTGCGGCTGACTAAGAATCTAATCTGTTTCTTTCCGAGTTTTAATGCACTGAAGTGGGTGCTGTGCAATTTAAGTGTCTTATTTCTAGATCATTGTACTTCTGTCATTTCTATTATGTCTTTGGCTCAACAAACCCTAGAATTTGTTTGAGAATTAATATGAGACAGATATTCTGCATCTGAAAGCACCATTACAGGAGGGTTGTGTGCTGAGCTGCACTGTGCTCAGGATGTTTAGGACGTCAAATCTCAAGGGTAATTTTCTCTTCTTTCCCTATCGGTGTTTCTGGATACATTCCAAGAATTCAGGTTCGTTGGAAGTGAGAGTCAACTGCCCGGTCAGGAGGTCTGCTCCAGGCAGGAGTTCCGTTGGTGTACATCTTCTCTGACCTCTGGACTTTGCTTTTTCACCTTCTCATGTGCAGTGTGGGTGGGTAGAGGGGTGATCCAGGCCACTGAAATATTCTTTATCTAATAGGTCCCCACAAGTGCTTCACTCCTGACATGATCTTGTCACATACTTTCCATAGTATAGGGAGCTTTTGACCCAGTGGGCTAGTCAGCACAGTCCGCTTTTAAAAGGATTAAATCACTTGCAGCATAAATGTCTCGTTTGCAGAGTTACCTTTCCACGTGAATGATTTTCCATCTCAAGAAATTGCTGCTATTTCATAGACTCTGAAGTCTTACTTTACAAGAAGACAATATGGCTTTTCTTAGGTTTCTACTGAAGAACAACAAACCATCTACCGAATGGGGTCATTGTGGGAGCCTGAGTATGGATGGGCTCCCTCTGCTTCTCTGTAAAATGGACCCATGTGGAGGGTACTCCAGTACAGAGATGACTCTTTGCTATAAATTCTTCCTCCCTTCCTTCCTTCCTTCCTTCCTTCCTTCCTTCCTTCCTTCCTTCCTT
>JADRCD010199903.1:0-12139 GCA_019843815.1 Montemys delectorum
TTAGAGAAAGGTTCTATGGAGCTGAAGGGTTTGCAGCCCCTTAGGACGAACAACAATTACTAACTAGTACCCTCAGAGCTCCCAGGGACCCAACCACCAATCAAGGACTATACAGGGTGGGATTGAATGTACTGGCAGCAGGTATATAGTAGAGGATTGCAAATTCGATCATCAATAGGAGTAAAGGACCTCGGCCTTGTGAAGGTTTTGTGCCCCAGTGTAGGGGAATGCCAGGGCCAATAAGTGGGAGAGGGTGGGGTGACAGGCATTGGGAGGGGGGGAGGCAAAAGGGGTTTGTTCTTGTTTTTGTTTGTTTGTTTGTTTGTTTTGGAGGGGAAAATGGGAAAGGGAAAATTTACATGTAAATAAAGAAAATACCTAATTAAAAAAAAATCATCATTTGAAAAAAAAAAAAAGATTTCCTGTAGATAATCCTTTTGTGCATTTTCTTGATTGATTATTGATATATATGTATAGGGGGAGGGCACCTTATTGTGGGTAGTCCTGGTGGGCCTGTGTGCTATAAGAAATCAGGCTCAGAAAACCAATAAGCAGCACTGTCCTTGGCTTCTGTTTTAGTTCCCCACCTCAAATTTCTACCCTGAGTTCCCTTGATGGTAGACTACAAGCTATAAGCTCAAATAAACCCTTTCCTCCTTAAGTTGATTTGGTCATGTGAAAACCTCAAGACAGATACTGAAGAAGAAACTCATAACTTTATCAAGTCTTGCATTTATGAAGATTTCTAGTCTAGCTATTTCCTTTTATAGTGTACAGTTACTTATCGCTCTGGGGTTAAGATTAGAACTTGATTTTTCCTCTGGCACTTTTATTTCTTGTAAGATAGAACTTAATATATATTTAGAAGTGAAGTTTTATTAGTCCATTGTATGATGCCAATAATACAGTACCTCTGTTATTATTGGATAAGAGGTTTGTTTTGACTTCCAGTTCTGAAGGTGAAAGGTGATGATTTTTGTTGTTGTTGTTGGCAGTACCCTGAGGCAGTGCAGGGTATCTATCATTTGACAGAAAAGTGGGAATGAATACATGTAACTTGGTTTTTCTCTGTCTCCTACAAAGCCACCCTCATTCAATCATGGATTCTCTACCCTCTCAAAGGATGGATACTAATCCCAAAGGCCCCACATCTAAAAATATGATTTGGTTTAAGTTTCCATAGAGAATTTTACATTCCTTAGAGTGGGTATTGTGGGTTAATACCTTATAGTAGAGATTAAATATCAACACATGGGGGATACACTTAAACCTTTATCCAGTCCATAGCAGAACATTTTTTTTAACATTAAAACATTCCACAAATTCATGTAGTATAGTAGTTGTACTTCTATTCATTCTGCAGATAATACTATTATATATAAAGATCAGCTGTTCTTCTACACATTATCTTAGGTTGTATATACAGCTATGTATATACTATTTTAGAGGAAGATAAAATAGTCTATAGAAGCTGAGACAGAGGCAGTTGCTAATATGATAAATGTTTAGTCAGCATTCATTTTATTTAGTGATTTGGTGGAGAGTTTTATAGACTTGAAGATTTTTGGCTTCTCAGAACTATGTTTGAAACTCATGTTTACCCATAAAATTGACAAAAAATGCTTTGTTTATAGCATTTTAAGATGACTGGGTTTTGTTTTTTTAACTTGAAGGTACTACTTAGTTAATTGTGAAATAAACTTGCTTTCCGTCAATGAGCTTTTATGGAAATGACTTTTAAAAACTTCTTTTCCCATTCTAAAACGATAATGTGTTTTGACAATAACATTAATTGATCAAAGGCCCAGGTGACACATACTGCTTTTCCTAGCATTCAATCTTGGTTGGCCAAGATTAATGTAGGTTCCAGAAGAGGTTTTTAGAACTCAAGAGTAGCTTGAATCAGGATGTTTTTCTAAAATTATTTTTAAAAGGCTCAGCAGTCACCAAACCCAGACACTATTGTGGATGTCAAGAAGTGCTTGCTGATAGGAGCCTGATATAGCTGTCTCCTGACAGGCTCTGCCAGAGCCTCACAAATAGAGGTGGATGCTCACCACCAATCATTGGACTGAACACGGGTTCCCCAATGGAGGAGTTAGAGAAAGTACTGAAGGAGCTGAAGGGGTTTGCAACCCTATAGGAAAAAAAAAACAAAACAGTATCAACCAATCAGACTCCCTCTACTCTCCAGAGTTCCCAGTGACTAAACCACAAACCAAAAAGTAAACATGGAGGGACCCATGGCTCCAGCTGCATATGTAGCAGAGGATATAGCCTTGTTGGGCATCAGTGGGAGGAGAGACCTTTGGTTCTGTGAAGGCTGGATTTCGCAATGTAGGGGAATGCCAAGGCAGGGAGGCAGGGATGGGTGGGTGGGTGGAGGAACATCCTCATAGAAGCAGAGGGAGGGAGATGTGTTAGAGGGGGGACAGGAAAAGGGGATAACATTTGAAATGTAAATAAAGAAAATATCCAATAATAATAATAAAAAAAGGCCCAGATGACACATACTGCTTTTCCTAGCATTCAAGAAGCAGAAGCAAACAGCAGATTCAATCAGATCTCTGTGAATTCTAGGCAAGTGTGGTCTACAAAGTAGTTTCCAGGCCAGCTAAAGATACATAGTAAGACCT
Source organism: Montemys delectorum (assembly GCA_019843815.1). NCBI lineage: Eukaryota > Metazoa > Chordata > Mammalia > Rodentia > Muridae > Montemys > Montemys delectorum. The sequence goes on from JADRCD010199903.1 coordinate 2,637, forward strand.
TGTCTCAAAATAAAACAAAATAATAAAGTGATTTAAAAAATTCCAGCCATTCTCAGTTTAGATTATTATATGTAATCTATGTGCATAATTGTGACTTCTTTCTGATTTTCTCTTCTTTTGAATGCAGTTTCTGTGGAAAGAGACTTTAAAGCATCAGCCTCAAATAGCCCAAATACTATTGGTGTACCTCCACTGACTTCTGTTTTAGTAAAGCCCCAAGTTGGCTGTAATGAGGATTATTTGCTTTCCAAATTACCATGTGATGGTAAAGAAGTACAATTTGTGGTTCCCAGGTTTAAATTATCTTATATTCAGCCTAGGACACAAGGAACTCCTTCACATCTGGAAGGTAAACAAAATATCAGGATTTAAAAGTCAACCATTTAAATGTTATTATTTTTTGCTGTTTTATATCTTTCACACAAAATTTATTCAAATATTTATAGTTTGAGTTTTATAAGTTATTTTCTGTAGACCAACTTAATGAATAGTATTTTTGAAATATCCCATTATAGAAACTGGTAATAATATAAAATAGCACATTTATATATAGCTTGCCTTAAAATGATTTATTTTTATTTGTAAATGTGGATATGTTTATGTCTGTGTATACCACATACATTTTGATGCTTATGGAGGCCAGAAGAAGGTACTGAGATCTCCTGGAGCCAGCGTTACAAGTGGTTGTAAGTTGCCAGTGTAGATGCTGGGGACTGTACTTGAGTCCCTCGAAGAACAGCCAATGCTTTAACTATTGACATATCTCCGTTCCTCCAGAAAGAAAAAAGTAAAAGAATTTAATCAGTAAATAATGACACAGAAATAGTTTACTTATTATTTTCTAAAATTTGGTACAGTTAAAACAGGAAAAATTTCAAGCATATAAAGGAGTTGAAAAAAGGAATACTTTTATATCTAAAACTTAAATTGTCCCATTAACATTTTGTTATACTTTTTTTTTAATCATTAATCTATGTAACTCCATCCTTCTATCCAACATTAGCCCTATTTTTGGTAGGGAATAGATGAAACATTTAAGAATGAATTGAAGCTAATAATATACTCCTTCTAAATACTTGTACATATTATTTATTTGAAGTTTACCAATCTATTAACTTTATTTTAACTTATATCTTAAGTAAATGTACTTTCCAAAACTACCTTTGAATTTTGTGTGTATTTGTTGAGTTTCAAATATGTTATGTGTTCAATATTGACAAATATATATAATAGTATAGTTCAAACCTACATCAAGATACATATTACTTGTTCTCATATATTTTTTCTGTTTTATCTTCTTTCTCTTTTGTAATTCTGATTATATACGTTTTGACCTTTTGATATTATTCTATATATCTCTGAGACTGTTATTTTTTTCCTCAATAACTTTTCTTTGAGTTTGTAAATAATTGCCCCATTTTCAAGTTCATGAACTCTCATTTGTTAGCTTTATTCTGCTCTTTAGTTTATCTTCTGAATATTTTATTCTAAACATTGCATATTAGAATTTGTGTTTGGCTCTTTTTTGCATACTTACTTTCTTACTTGCAATTTACCATATATTATTGTAAAAGAATTTTCTTTTATGGCTTTTAGCTAGTTATAGTGGTAGATATGTGTTAATTTCAATATCTAGATTTAGGTTCTGGCAGTTACACTTTTCCCATTGGAAATGGATCACATTACTTTGTATGTGGACTAATTTGAGGTTCTAGTCTGGATATTTAATGATATTATAGAGACTCTGGATTTGGTCACATTTGACAAGTCTTATTTCCCCTTTCCATCCATTCCTGTTTCCTTCTAGACTTATAACATGGTTGAACATAAATAACAAATTCTGCCTTGTATGGCATCTCTTGTTTTTTGGTTCAGGAATTAGCCCGATATTTGATGAAATTTGAGAATTTCTCATTTCCAGGACACTTTTCACTACATCTCTGCTTGCTGGGAACACTGCTCTCTAGTTTGTCTGCCAGTTTGCTATTTGAATTTTGTATACTCTGCATAGTGTTGGCTTTGGCTTATACTGAAACTAAAAGTTACCTGATAAAATTAAGAAATATATAGCAATATATGATAGGTCTTCTTTTGTTCTTTTAATGTACTTACTGGAAAACAAATTGAATTTTGAATTACATAGGTAAAAGATTTGCTTAACTCATAAATTATAGGCTCATTGAGGATGTTGGAAACTATCTAATATTATCTAAGGTATATTGAAGAAAGTCCTCTTTGAACCCAATCATAGAAGTCAAATACATGAATATTTGTATGTATATTTGAGTAATGGAATGCGATGGAGGAGGCACTTCTGAGACAGCAGATCACTATCAATAATAACTAAAACCATTAAGTATTAGAAATTTGTTTTGTCCTATTGTTTATTAGCTAATGGGGCTGATTACACATGTCCCTTACTAGTCCCTTACTGTATTAACAACAGATTTTATCATTAAAATTTTTTTAAATCAATGCCTACCTATCTATCCACTAAAGATGATTGATATTGTGGCTTAAAATTTTTTAGTTACATTTTTAAAAGGGGTAAGGTATTGTGTAGTGTTACATTCAGTGTTTTTTAAGTTTTTTATTAGATATTTTCTTTATTACATTCAGTTTTGTAGCATATTGGTTTAGTAAGCCAAGAGAAATTCCAGTTGAACCTTAGATATAATTGTGTACTGTCTGAAGGAAAAATTGAATTCTTTAGTGATTTAATTGTATGAAAGAAAAATGAAATGAGAATATTCTTACATTTTAAGGCTAGCTAAAAAGTAATGAGCCATCTTTGGTGGTACTGAGGATCTTTAGTAACCAAAATAATAATTAGTACTACTACTACTACTCCTGATGATGATGAAGAATAAATAATGCCCTTAGGGTCATTGCTATTTTGTTGCCATAAATGAAGACTTCTACTAATATTTTGTTTATGTGCTAGATGATTTAAGTGTTAGTTTATAAGATATATAAGTAATGGCTCTTGGACCTCACAACTTTCAGAATTTCTCAGCTCTGTACTATAGTTGGATTGTACAGTGTTAACTGAACCAGAGTGAAGATAAAATTTCCTCTAATATTTTTTTCTGAACTCAATGTAAATCATTTGTTTTATCATTTAACTTAATTTAGAAAATACTAGTTTAAACCATAGGTTTAATTCTAAGTAGGACAAAGTAGGACAGAGAATCAAAGATGACAATACTTTAAACTTTTTTAAAATAGATTTTTTTTTGTGTGTGTATAATGTATGTGTGCATGTATACGTGTACACCTCTTTGTGGAGGTCAGAGGTTGACACTAGTTGTCTTCTATTGTTTTCCATCCTATTTTTAAGGCATTGTCTTTCTCTGAGCCCAGAGATTATCAATTGGCTCTGGAAATCCCCCTGTCTCTGTTCTTTCAGAGCTAGGATGACAGACAAGTGCCAACATAATTGGTTTTTATATGAGTGGTGGAGAGCTAGATTCAGGCCCTCCTGTATGTATGGCAGGCATTTACTGACTAAGCTATCTTCTCAGCCCTTAACTTTAAACCTTTAAAAAAATACAGGCATGTATATGGGTGGATGCATGTGTGGACTTCAGAAGACGACCTATGGTGACATTATCAGGAACATCATCTGTATTAGTACCCAATTTGTGCTACATAAATCTACAGATGCAGTGACACACACACACATACACACACACACATACACACACACACACACACACACACACACACATACATCCTTTATATTTTAATATACCTTAAACAGCTCAATGACTTGGATACTTCCTAACCTCCACATGGCTGATCCAGCCCCCTCCAATACCCCTGAGTTATTACTTACTAAAATCTAAATTCCATCTTTGCTGCCCTAGTCCCAGAAGTTCAGTCCTCTTGTGCCATGATCCCCAGCACCTATCTGCAACTCTCAGGCATGATGTTTCCTCTTCTTTCCCGGCATAGTGGCTATTTCTCATTCTTCTCCTCATTCCCTTGCCCAGGAATCCTAAAAGATCCCCCTCTGTCTTCCTACCCAGCTATTGACCACTGGCAACTTTATTTACCAATCAAAACCAACTGGAGGCAGACTCCTCCAGTCTTACATGTGGTACACTACAAACAGTTTTTTTTTTGGGGGGGGGGAACCTAGTTAGCATGAGAATAGAGGCAGCTACATTTCCCCCCTTTTGTCTATTAAAAAGGCTTTTCTCTCAGATATATATTGAACATAGATATAGCAGTTATGTAAACTATAAAGTATGATATATACTAATAACATCCAGTCCATTAATTTTGTCAATTTAGGTACATTACTCTAACATTATTAGATTAAAGGCATAGGTACATTATTCTAACTTAAAAAGTGTACAATTCTACACCTGAGTGATATTTTGATTTTAACTTGCATTACCATCTGAAAACCAGCCTTTCAAATCTAGATCATCTTTCTTATTGCTAAACAACTTAGGTTTGACTATGAGACTTAACTAGTCTTCAACCCCATCAGAGATTGGAGAATGGATTAAATATTACTTGAATTATATAGAAAGCACAAAAACATAGCTTCCAAAACTTAAACAATTTGTAGAGACATCTGACTGCCTGGGCAATCCTCTCTGTTTCTCATAACTTTAGAGCATCTGTCTTCAGCCTTCTGGCACAGAACCATCTGACAGTCCTTAAATAAAGCTGGAATTATGAAGAACTAGCTTATCCTGTCTTGGGAGACCTATGCTGTTGACTATCCCACATTGTATGTCCTTTCCTGGACAATATTTTTTTTTTTTTTGAGACAGGGTTTCTCTGTGTAGCCCTGGTTGTCCTGGAACTCACTCTATGGACCAGACTGGATTCAAACTCAGAAATCTGCCTGCCTCTGCCTCCCAAGTGCTAGAATTAAAGGCATGTGCCACCACTGCCCACTGGACAGTATTTTTTTTTTTTTGTCTGCAGATGAATTAGGGCAATTCGTGCCCAGTGGCTACCTTGCCACAATTGAAGCAACTCCATATGGAGATTATGATGCTTAGTTATCTTCCTTGAACTGTGAAGGGGATGCTGTCAGGAGCAGACATGTCTCCTAGTCAAACATTCTATTAATAATGAAATGATTTTAAATGCCATATCCTGTGGATTTCTGATGCTTTTAAAGACTGACTATATATTATATATCTGAACTGTTAAACCTTGACTACTCTTAGGTATTTCTATTTGAATAATATTGAAAACACCTTATTAGATTTAAATAAGAATCTAATATAAACATGAGTTTACTAGCTGGCCCTTAACTTGCATTACGTAATCATCCTAATACTCTTAAATGTGTTGCATAGGCACAATACCTATCTGAGAGTAACAATATTAGTTTCAAATGTTGTATCAATATACAAAAACGTATACCAATGAAAACCTTAAACCTATATCAATATATAAATTCTGTACCAGTGTAAGAAAATATAACTTCAGTTCTGTATCAAAATTTAGAGATTTCTACCAATGTAAGATTATGGCTATAAAATGCTTTAAGAATAAATTTAGTAATCTGTTCTCATATATCTAATTTCTTATAGTATTACTATATCACCCTTTTTAATTTTAACCCCCTTCCCTTTACCTAAGGAAGAATAGAGAAGAGGAAAGGAAAGACAGAAATCTCCAAGTCTAAGCTCCCTATTTAGTTTCTTCCCTGACTAAAATTATGACCATTTCCAAATTATCCTTTAAAATGACAAGCTTTCTATAATTTCTAAAATAACCATAACCAGACACTCAAACCCAAGGAATAGGGATGAGGACTCTCAATAGCTTCTTCCTGCTGTATAGGGGCAGCGTGTGTATATGTATATGTATATGTATACGTATACGTATATGTATATGTATATGTATATGTATGGGAAGGGATAGAAAAATTGGAAAAAATCAATTAGACTTAACAAAGCTAACTTTAGTATCTGTTATTCAGTCTCTGTATGCTTAGAAGTTTCAGGGATTGAGTGAAGTTCTGACTGGATCTGTCTGAAAGACTGGATGAACCGAGTTCATCAAGAATTAGCAGCTGTTCTTGAAGCTGTTCTGGAGTCAAGTCTCTGGAAACAGCATCAAGTGAGGCCAAATCAGGCAGAGAGCTGGAACAGCAGGTCTTTTCAGAATTCCTGAGAACGAATCTGGTCAGAGCTGCATCTTGGTGTTTCATTCTGCAATATAAGTCTTACGACCAAATTTTTAGTACTATAAAGAAATTTGTATAGATTGTGCAAGGTACACAGATCAGTTAAGGATGAATTTTTGCTCCTTGTTTGAACAAGTGAAAGACAACTATGTTTTTTAAAGAGTTAATTTTATCAATAGCTAATTGTAATAAGTCTAATCTCATGCCATATGAAGGATGGCATGATGAATCTCAAGGATTCCATAACCAACAAGATTTATTGTCTACTTTTTAGCTGAAGTTTTGGCTAGAGATGTTTGTATGTCTAAGCCAGTTTCAGGGCTGTTCCCACATGGAGGGATCAGCATAACATGTTACCTGTTCTATTTGGTCTTGAATTTTTCTTTTCTGTCTGTAGTCAAGATTTTCAGGGAGTTTTCCCTATGATATCTGATCCTTATTCCCCTTTGGAAGGGGTCCAAAGCCTTTTCTTCTCTCCTGTTATCACAGATTCAGGCCTCTCTCCAAAGTAGCATGGCCTTGGTCCAGCACCCTGGAATTATCAACAGCAGATAGATTCAGTTTAGCAGCCTTCTTTTTCTTTAGGCCTGCTCTATTTTGACTTCTCTCATAGAGGATTTGTAATACTGAAACCATCAAATTAATAACCATTTGCATTTTGATAATTAAGACAATTCTAAGCAATTAAAGCAATCCAAACAATTATTATTATCCATTGGGGATAATAGCTTTTGGGTTAGGAATGGAGAGTCCATTTGGTGCAGACCTGTGGAGGCTTTGTCCATGCTGCCAAAGTTTGTACATTCGTGCATTGGTCATGCTCTGTTTAGAATGCCTTCTTTTCCTGGTATCTGCCATCGCTCCTGGATCTTACCCTCTGTCTGCATCTTCTTCTGCAGAGTTCCTCAAAACCTCAGGGGAAGGATTTCATAGAGATATCCCATTTAGGGATGAGTGTTCCAAAATCTCTGACTCTACATATTATCTAAGTGTGGGTTTCTGTATTTGTTCCCATCTGTTGTAGGAAGAAGATTTTCTGATGATTACTGAGCAAGGCACTGATCCGTGAGCATACTAAAATGTCATTAGGAGTCATTTTATTGCTACTTTCCTTTAACAGAACAGTAATATTTGGTTTTCATTGAGGTTCCTGGCCTATCTCATCTCAGGTTCTTGACCATACAAACAGTTTCAGATATGGGCTCCATCTCATGGAATGGCCCTTAAATCAAGTCAGATGTTGATTGATTATTCCCACAGGCTTTTTACTCATTATTGCACCAGCATATCTTGCAGGTAGGTCATCATTGTAGATCACATGGTTTGTAGCTGTTTGGTGTTTACTTTTCTTCTTTGGTAGCATGCAGGGTACCTTCCAGTACCATTAACACTACTTTATAGGGGTAAAGGCACTATGTACGCATCAACTCATTTTATCCATGGTCACTGAGTTGTGTAGGTGTTTTTAGCAATAAGTCCTTACCATAAATTTGTGGAGAGCAACCAATAGCCTTGTCAATAGCCTGGGTTGTTTGGGGATTCTCATGGAACTCCTTTGGCCAACAACTTGATTAGATGTAACCCATTTCTAGTACTGGAAGCTTCATTTGGTGATAAGTAATGTCCAACTTGGACTCTGTCTCCTCATTATTTTACAATTCCATTTAGGTCACCTTCATATATGTATATATTTTAGGAAGCTTTTTACTGTTTTAGGTTTCCATATGATCTCTCAAATGGTCCTTAGTTTTAGCTGTCCCTTCTTGTATTCCCTTCTTCTCTTCCTGTTCGAGCCTCCCATTCCAGCCCCCTCATCTACCCATAGCTATCGATTCTATTTCCACTTCCTAGGGAGATTTATCCCTCCTGCCTACTCCCTCACTATCTACCCAACCTCTGTGGCTTATTCAGATTATAGCTTGCTTATCAGTGACTTAACATAACATTCACATATAAGTGAATACATACCATATTTGTCTTTCTGGGTTTGAGTTACCTCACTCAGGAAGATTTTGTTCTAGTTCCGTTCATTTATCTGTGAATTTCTTTTTTTTCCCTCCTGAGACAGGGTTTCTCTGTATAGCCAGATTGGCCTCAAACTCAGAAATCTACCTACCTCTGCCTCCCAAGTGCTAGGATTAAAGGTGTATGCCACCACTGCCCGGTTATCTGTTAATTTCATTTCATCTTTTTAATTGGCTATTTTATTTATTTACATTACAAATGTTGTCCCTCTTCCCAGTTGCCCCTCTGCAAACCCCCTATCCTCTCCCCTCCCCCTGCCTCTATGAGGGTGCTTTCCAAACCTCCCATCTATTCCTGCCTCAGCACCCTAGGGTTCCTCTACCCTGGGTCATTGAGTCTCCACAGGACTGAGGGACTCCCCTCCCAGTGATGCCTAATAAGAACATCCTCTACTACATATGCAGCTGGAGCCATGGATCCTCCCCCTATGTGTACTCTTTGGTTGGTAGTTTAGTCCTTGAGAGCTTTGAGGGGTCTGGTTGGTTGATATTGTTATTCTTCCTATGGGGTTGCAAACCCCTTCTGCTCCTTCAGTCCTTGCCTTAACTACTTCTTTGGAGTCCCTGAACTCGGTCCAATGTTTGGCTGCAAGCATCTGCATCTGTATTGGTCAGGCTCTGGCAGAGCCTCTCAGGGGCAGCTATACCAGGCTCCTGTCAGCAAATGCTTCTTGGCATCAGCAATAGTGTCTGCGTTTGGTGTCTGTAGATGGGATGAACCTCTAGGTGGTGCAGTCTCTGGATGGCCTTTCCTTCAGTTTCTGTTCTACTCTTTTTCCCCTGCATTTCCTTTTGACAGGAAGAATTCTGGGTTAACACTTTTGAGGTGGATGGGTGGCCCCATCTCTCAACTGGGGGCTGTGCCTGTCAACTGGATATGATCTCTACAGTTCTATCTCTGCTTTGTTGGGTATTTCTGCTAATGTCCTCCCTGTTGGGTTGGGAACCTCTTGGATCCCTAACATCTGGGACTTTCTAGTGGCACCCCCAGCTCCCCCTTCCCCACTGCTCACAACTCTTTTCAGATTCCTGACCCTCTGTACTTCCCCCTCCCCTATCTGAACTGCTCCCTTTCCCTCCCCTTCCCCTATCTGAACTGCTCCCTTTCCCTCCCCTTTCCCTATCTGAACTGCTCCCTTTCCCTCCCCCTCCCCTATCTGAACTGCTCCCTTTCCCTCCCCCTCCCCTATCTGAACTGCTCCCTTTCCCTCCCTCTTCCCCTATCTGAATTGCTCCCTTTCCCTCCCCCTCCCCTATCTGAACTGCTCCCTTTCCCTCCCCCTCCCCTATCTGAACTGCTCCCTTTCCCTCCCCCT
>JADRCD010199903.1:12149-46542 GCA_019843815.1 Montemys delectorum
CTTTCCCTCCCCCTCCCCTATCTGAACTGCTCCCTTTCCCTCCCCCTTCTCTTTCCCGCCCAGATACTTTTCTCCCTCTACTTCTTGAGATTATTTTCTCCCCTTCTGAGAATGACTGTAGCATCCATAGTTTGGTGTGGTCTTCTTTCTTCTTGGGTTTCATATGGTCTGTGAGTTGTATTATGAGTATTCTGAGCTTCTTTTTGGTTAATATCCATTTTTCAGTGAGTACATACCAATTGGGTTCTTTTGTGACTGGATTACCTCACTCAGGATGATATTTTCAAGTTCTATCTATTCCCCTGTAAATTTCATGAAGCCATGGGCTGAGTAGTAATCCATTGTGTAGATGTACCACAGTTTCTGTATCCATTCCTCTGTTGAAGGACATCTGGGTTCTTTCCAGCTTCTTGCTATTATAAAAAACACTGCTGTGAACATAGTGGAGCATGTGTCCTTATTACATGTTGGAACATCTTCTGAGGAATCACCAGATTGATTTCCAGAGTGGTTCTACCAGCTTGCCATGCCTCCAGCAATGAAGGAGTGTTCCTATTTCTCCACAATCTCACCAGCATTTACTTTCACCTGAGTTTTTGATCTTAGCTGTTCTGACTGGTGTGAGGTGAAATCTCAGAGTCATTTTGATTTTCATTTACCTGATGACTAAGGATGTTGAACATTTCTTTAAGTGTTTCTCACCCACTCGAGATTCCTTAGTTGAGAATTCTCTGTTTCGCTCTGTACCCCATTTTTAATAGGGTTATTTGATTCTTTGGAGTCTTAACTTCTTGGGATCTTTATATATTTTAGATATTAGCCCTCTATCGAATGTAGGGTTGATAAAGAACTTTTCCCAATCTTTGGGTTGCCGTTTTGTCCTATTGAGAGTGTCCTTTGGCTTACAGAAGGTTTGCAATTTTATGAGGTCCCATTTGTCAATTCTTGATCTTAGAGCACAAGCCATTAGTATTCTGTTCAGAAAATTTTCCCTGCACCAATGTGTTTGAGGTTCTTTCCACTTTCTCTTCTATTAGATTCAGTGTATCTGGTTTTATGTGGAGGTCCTTGATCTACGTGGAATTGAGCTTTGTACAAGGAGATAAGAATGGGTCAACTTACACTATTCTACTCGCTGACCACCAGTTGAACCAACACCATTTGTTGAAAATGCTGAGTATTGGTATTAGGCCTTCTTTGAAGGTCTTATAGAACTCTGCACTAAACCCATCTGGTCCTGGCGTTTTTTGGGTTGGGAGGCTAATAATGATTCCTTCTATTTCTTTAGGAATGCCAGGACAGGGAAGTGGGAATGGGTGGATTAGTGAGCAGGCAGAGGGGGGCAGGATGGAGGGGGTTGGAGGGGATAAAATTTGCAATGTAAATAAAACATAAAAAACAAAGACAAAAAAAAAAAAAAAAAAAAAAAGAAAAGAAAAAGGAAAGACACACAAAACCAGCCAGTACATGGGGTATCTGAAAGTGCTTGGTGTGGTGGGGGAACTGGGTTCTAATGTTGTCAAGTAGCATTGGTTTCTGTTGTTTATGGTCTTGTACTTGCCTCTTGCCACTTGTTTATCTCTAGTGCTAACTGGCCTTTCTTGTCCCTCCTGTGAGCCTGGTTGTGACAGAACCCCTCTCTGGTTCCTCTGATAGGTACTCCTACTCTTCTCTAGGACTTCCCAAGCTCTTCTTACTATGTGGTTGTAGGATTCTGCATCTGCTCCCATCAGTTGCTGGATGGAGTCTTTCTAGTGGTTCTTAGTATTTCTATAAAAATTTTCTATTAATTTTGTTGTCATTATTTTCCAACTTAATTGCACTGTATTTAGAAAAAAAAATTGACCTTTTCTGAGTCCTTTTGGTTTGAGTCTTTTCAAATAAAAGATCTGCTTAGTGTAGCTTTTTGGTCAATTTTTCAAATGTTGTCTTTTTAAAAAGTATCTAAAACTAATTTCATTTAAAGGATGTTATACATATAAGTAAACATATAAGAGGAAATTCAGGTCATGAACTACTTAATTGTCTATAGGGCAAAGAAAAATGCTAAACATTTGCCAGGCTATCTTAAGAGCAGGATACTCAGCTCATTCCTTTCATACATCATGAAGTTAGAATTCTGTAAATGTGTGCTGGTTAAAGCATATGCTTTAGTGTCATTTATGACAAGTATTGTTAACCTGTCTCTTCAGTATATCAGCTGTTGGCTTATAGAAACACTTGCTTTCAGGATCTGCTAGAGCATCTTTTGGAGATCAAAAGACAGAACTTTGTAGTTCATTCTACCATGGACCCAGCTATGATGTGTATAATCCATGCTATATGTATCAACACTTTTCACCTGATTTAAGTAGGCGCTTTCTTCCTCATTGTGAAACAAAAAAGTTATATGGATCTGGTAAGAAAACATTTTTGTGCATTTCCTCTGATTTTATCTTTAACAAATATAGGAATTAAATCTAAGACTTGCTGAGTGGTGGTGGTGCAGGCCTTTAATCCCAGCACTTGGAAGGCAGAGGCAAGCGGGATTTCTGAGTTGGAGGTCAGCCTGGTCTACAGAGTGAGTTCCAGGACAGCCAGGGCTATAAAAAATAAGAGCAAAGCAGACTTCACAAATGTGTGATAAGTGTTGTAATTAGTATAAATGTTGTCCTTATAAGAGTTGCCTTTCATGGCCAGTAGTGGCACATGCCTTTAATCTCAGCAACTGGCATGCAGATGTAGGTGGATTTCTGAGCTCAAGGCCAGCCTGGTCTACAGAGTGAGTTCCAGGACAGCCAGGGCTACACAGAGAAACCTTGTCTCGAAAAAAAAAAAGAAAAGTTGCCTTAGTCATGGTATCTGTACACAGCAGTGAAATCCTAAGAGAGCCACCCACTAAAGAGCGCACATGGAGGGACCCACGGCTCCAGCTGCGTGTGTAGCAGAGGATGGCCTTATCTGGCATCAATGAGAGGGGAAGCCCTTGGTCCTGTGGAGGCTCGATGTCCCAGTGTAGGGGGATGCTAGGGTGGTGAGGCCGGGAGTGGCTGGGTGGGTGGGTGAGGGAGCACCCTCATCAAGGCAGTGAGGAAGGGTGATGTGAAGGGGGTTTGCAGAGGGGAAACCAGGAAGGGAGATAACATTTGAAATGTAAATAAATAAAATAACCAATAAAAAAGAAAAAAAGATGGACAGAAAATGTATTATGTCTGCTGATAGTTCCAAATTCCATTTATTTTTCCTTTTAAAAGTTTTTTTATTACAAATTATTTTACATATATTTTTGTTATATAGTTAATACATTTTACAGCAGATATTTACAATTTTTTGTTCTAATCAGGTAAATGAATTTTAGCGCTCATGACTGAAAGTATACACAAAGAGGATAGAAAATAACTAGAAGTTTTAGTTTGATATTTGAGACAATATCAATTATATGAGCTACCATATATATCTTGGATTCATAAAATTCTCGGGTTTTTAGGTTTTACAATTGCATGCATATATCAATGTCACTGAAAATAAAAAAATATTTTATTAAAGGTCTGCTCTAGCACTGTGCTAGAATACACATTTGTTGTATAGAGTTCCTTTTAAAAAGATCTTACAGTTTCGGAGGAGTACTAGAAATAAAAGAGCACATGGGATTCACTATTGAAATGTTATAATGTTGTATGTGCTTATATAATAGTAGTTGAATTATATTTATGAAATAGTACTTATATTCTATTAAATTATTTTTTATGGATGAGGGATTAGGGAATATAAGCAAAAACATGCTTAATATTTAATACGGATATGAAAATGTATTGTTTGATTGCTGTAGACTTCTGCCTTAAAGATTAAATAATTGAACTTTTTAAGATTTTATCAAAATTTCTTTTAAGGTAAATTTGTATATAATATAGATGATGAATTCCTACTGTTTCATTTTTATTACTAAAACCCCTTTTTAATTGTCCTTTTGTAGTTTGTGATTTAAGGACTAGTAAACTTCCTGGTTCCCCTGGGCTAAGCAAATCTATGCTTGATCTTACAACTTCATCTCAGCAATTCATCCAGGTAAAATAATTATATAATTTCGTTATATGTGAACTGTTTCAAATAAAAATAATCAGAACTGTGGGAATTGCTTTAGGAATCACATGTATTTCTGTGACTATGTGTATTAAAATATCTGAAGAATAAATATTTGTCATTTCCTGTATTCATTAGTTTAGGAATTTTTTCAGTGATTAATAAAAGGTATTATATTTCTTTCATTTTGCATAATTTTATATCTCTTAATTGGTATGTACTGAAGTATCTTGAGGCAATTAGGATTTGTAATTGTATAGTTAAAAGTACTTATTTAACTTTGCTTTTTGAATATAACCAGGTGGTTAGTAAGAATTAGTATTTCTATTACGGTTTAAGACTTTAATTTTTTTATTAGATATTTTCTTTATTTACATTTCAAATGTTATCTCCTTTCCTTGTTTCCCCTCAGAAAACCCCCTATCCTATCCTCACTCCTGCTTCCCTGTCCTGGCGTTCCCCTACACTGGGGCAATGAGCCTTCACAGGATATCTCTTAATATCAATGGACTCAGTTCCCCAATAAAAAGCATCAACTAATAGACTGGATATGCGTAAATAGGACCCAGCATTTTGCTGCATACAAGAAACGCACCTCAGTGTCAAAAAACAGACACTAGCTCAGTGTAAAGGGCTGGAAAACAATTATCCAAACAAATGGTACCAAGAACAAAGCTGGAGTAGCCATTTCTAATACTGAATAAAATCGACTTTCAACCTAAAGTTATCAAAAAAGATAAGAAAGTACACTTCATACTCATCAAAGGAAAAATCTACCAAGATAAACTCTCAATTCTGAGCATCTATACTCCAAATGCAAGGGCACGCACATTCATAAAAGAAACTTTACTAAAGCTCAAAGCACACATTGCATTAATAGTGGGAGACTTCAATACCCCCATTTTCATCAATGGACAGATCATGGAAACTGAAACTAAACAGAGAAACAGTGAAACTACCAGAAGTTATGAAGCAAATTGATTTAATAGATATCTTTAGAACATATCCTAAAACAAAAGAATATACCTTTTTCTCAGCACCTCAGAGTACCTTCTCCAAAATTGACCATATACTCAGTCACAAAACAGGCCTCAACAGATACAATAAGATTGAAGTGTTCCTATGCATTCCATCAGATCACCATGGACTTAGGCTGGACTTCAAGAGCAACAAAAACAATAGAAAGCCCACATACATGTGGAAGCTGAACAACACTCTATTCAATGATAACTTGGTCAAAGAAGAAATAAAGAAATTAAAGACTTTTTAAAATTTAATGAAAATGAAGCCCTTCCTGTCTGTTTGGGCTGGTGTCCAGAGCAGACCTTGGGCTCAAGCTCCGCAGTCAGTCCCACAACACCCAGAGGAAGCTCCACTGACAGACGCTCTGACACATCCAGGATCAGAGGTGAGGAGGAACCAACATCTTTGCAGCCTGTCCCATAACACCCAGAGGAAGCTCCACTCCCAGGTGCTCTGACACACCCAGGATCGGAGGTGAGGAGGAACTAACATCTGTCCCAACACTAGGAGTAACTGGGACCAGTGGGATCAGGCACACAGGAACTCCACCAGCCCAATGACTCGGGTTCCTTCCGGTCTGTCTGGGCTGGTGTCCAGAGTAGATCTTGGGCGCAAGCTCTGCAGCTAGTCCCAGAACACCTAGAGGAAGCTCCACTCCCAGGTGACCTAACAAGCCCAAGATCACAGGATCCCAGAACCACAGGATCACAAACACAGCTTGACTCTGAGGAGTGCTGACACAACCAGGATCACAGGAAGGACAGGCTCCAGTCAGATTTAGCAAGGGCAGGTAGCACTAGAGATAACCAGATGGAGGGGGCAAGCGTAAGAAAATAAACAACACAAACCTAGGTCACTTGGCATCTCATCAGAACCTACTTCTCCCACCATAGCAAGTCCTGGATACACCATTACACCAGAAAAGCAAGATTCAGATATAAATTCACTTCTCATGGTGATGATACAGGACTTTAAGAAAGACATAAATAGCACCCTCAAAGAAAATACAAGAGAACACAGGTAAACAGCTAGAAGCCCTTAAAGAGGAAACACAAAAAATCCCTTAAAGATCTTCAGGAAAACACAATAAAACAGGTGAAGAAAATGAGCAAAACCATCCAGAATCTAAAAATAGAAATAGAAACAATAAAGAAAACAGAAAGAAAGACAACCCTGGCCATACAAAACCTAGGAAAGAAATCAGGAATCATAGATGCAAACATCACCAACAGAATACAAGAGATAGAAGAGAGAATCTCAGGGGCAGAAGACACCATAGAAAGCATTGACACAACAGTCAAAGAAGATGCAAAAAGCAAAAAGCTCCTAACCCAAAACATCCAGGAAATCTAGGACACAATGAGAAGACCAAACCTAAGGATAATAGGTATAGAAGAGAGTGAAGATTCCCAATGTAATGGGCCGGTAAATATCTTCAACAAAATTATAGAAGAAAACTTCCCTAACCTAAAGAAAGAGATGCCCATGAACATACAAGAAGCCTACAGAACCCCAAATAGACTGGACCAGAAAAGAAATTCCTCCAGACACATAATAATAAAAACACCAAATGCACTAAAAAAAAGAGAGAATTTTAAAAGCAGTAAGGGAAAAAAGGCAAGTAACATATAAAGGCAGGCCTATCAGAATTATACTAGACTTCTCACCAGAGACTATGAAAGCTGTAAGATCCTGGGCAGATGTCATACAGACCCTACAGGAACACAAATGCCAGCCCAGGCTACTGTACCCAGCAAAACTCTCAATTACCGTAGATGGAGAAAACAAGATATTCCATGAGAACACAAAATTTACATAATATCTTTCCACAAATCCAGCCCTACAAAGGATAATAGATGGAAAACATCAACATAAGGAGCAAAACTACACCCCAGAAGAAGCAAGAAGGTAATCTTTCAACAAATCCACACAAACCTAATTCCACCTCTTACAACAAAAATAACAGGAAGTGACAATTACTTTTTCTTAATATCTTAATATGAAAATTAATATTACCAACATATCCTAATCAATTGAAATCTAATAATATGAAGAATTAGAAATTTGTTGATTGTCATCCAATGGTCTCTCTAATTTGATCATTGGAGAAATCGGTCTAACATTGTACAATCTATATATACTTTCAGCTTGTTTGTGACAGTGTCTTGCTGTGTACAACATAAGGGTCTTGAAATCTTGCTTCTCCTGTCTCAGCCTCTCTATTAGTAGTATTATTTATTTCATGTCTTTACACTATACTATGGTTTTCAGAACAGCTTATATATTTCAAAAGTGTTTATATACCCAAAAGAAACATAGATCATTAACTAGGGAGGTTGCTTGTAAGAGAACAACAAAGAGTGAGACTGAATGCTTTGCCTGACATTTGTAACTCTTGTATCAAGTTTGAAGAAGAGGACTTTATAAGTTACTCATTCTTTGAGATGAATGCTTTTCCAAATTATCACAGCTAATGAACTAATTCTTACCCTCACCCAATGTTCGTGCCACCCTTCAAGCAGAACCATTGTTCATTGAATCAGTTGGTGAATGACTTTATGGATAGACCATCTTAATACCTTCACCATTTCTTAAATGAATGTAACCTGTTCTCTGTGGGCTGAGAATAAAGTCACTCACTCAAGTCAAATAGCTTTGACCATAGCAGGAAGTCTGTATCCAAAAATCGAGCCTACAATTCATTTCTTGGTGCAGCAGAACTATCAACTCTCAGCTTAGCTCTGATGGAAGTAAAATCCTTTGGTGATGTGAGGGTCATTGAAGTATAGCCTTATTACAATGAAATCCAATGTCTAAAAATTGTTCTCATTTTGGGCTTGTACCACAGTAAGAGCCAAGATTTTAAACTCTACTAAATACAAAACAAACAAAAAGACTTTATATATTTATGTTCATTTAGGAAAATACCAGTAGTGATGTATTATTTTGAAGTATACAGTTAATATGTTTGGAGTTATTTAAAATTTATATTGAGAAAAATGTATTTTCACTATTGCTGTAGACGAGCATCTACATAAGACTGTTAAATTGATTGCTGTTTTATATCAAACAACTTTTATAATACTTATTTGTATTGTTATAATATTTTATAAATTTTAAGGACTGTGACAAAAACGATATTATAGGTATTGAAGGGGGGTCTCTGGGAGGAGTGGGGGTACAAAAGGGAAACAAGAATGTGATTTAATTCTACTTACTTAAAATATGTTTTTAAATGTTAATAAATTTAGATAAGTTGAAATCAAAAAAAAAAAAAAGAAGAAGAAGAAGAAAATGAAGCCACAGTTTACCCAAACTTATGGGACACAATGAAAATAGTGCTAAGAGGAAAACTCATAGCTCTGAGTGCCTCCAAAAAGATACTGTAGAGGGTATACACTAGCAGCTTGACAGCACTTCTGAAAGACTTTAATTTTTATTAATACAAATATAACATCATTTGATAGATTGCATGTTTTGTTTTTAGTTAATCTAAGTTATATTTGAAATTATGAAATAAACCAAAAATGATTCCTTATGTTTGTAATCCCAGCATTAGAAGGGGAAACCAGGAAAGGAGATAACATTTGAAATGTAAACAAAGAAAATATCTAATAAAGAAGTAAAAATAAAATTTAAAAAAAGGCTGAAGCAGGAGCATCAGATAAGAATATGAGGCCAGCCTGGGCCACATAGTAATAAAACTATATCTGAAAACACCAGAAGGGAAATAGCAGTAGAGAGAAGGGAGTTTAAAGACAAGCCACCTGTGTCCCTGTAGAGGAGAGTAAAAGTGCTCTGAACATCCTTTCATATATACTATGGGCTTCTTTTACATTAGTGGGGAAGGCATGGTTTACAAAATGGGCATTCATTCTCAATTAGCCTTAATAATTCATCATTAGTTTTAAAATAATTCTTATACTAGGACTATCTCAGACCCAACAGCAATATAAATACCGACACAGAGGATTATTACTATTTTAAAGCCTAGGCCTTTTGCTGAGCAGTCTCCAGAGTATTCTATCCACACTAAACCTGGCACTATATCCCTCCACATAGTCAGGGGTGCTTCTCTGCCCAGCTCTTGTCCATCTGTCCACCTCCATGTCAGCCGGTACCTCTGCCTCTGATTTCTTATCCCAGCATCTCTGCCCAGAACATCCACCTTCCACTTCCTGCCCAGCTATTGGCCATTAGATCTTTATTAAAGCGAATCAGATACCATTTGAGAATGCCTTAGGCAGGTAAGGAAGAATGAATTACAAAATATGAGACCAGTGATGGGCCATTAGCTCTCTTCTAGTATCGAATTAACAATTGAATATATAGAGACACACCATCACACAGTGCACTCCAACTAATGCTGTATAATAGCACTCTTTTAACACACATCTGAATTGTTTGATGATTTTCTTAAATACAAATGGTAAAGGCTTCATTCAATCCTAGAATTTTCGGTTTAGTAGTCCTGTGATGGTCTCCGAAGTTTTGTTTGTATGGTTTGCACAATGCAGCTGCTCCTTGTCTAGAGGGAATATGCTATGATAATGCTGTTTCACATTTTAATAGATTACTGGACACTTCCGGTAATGTATGCAATATGAAAATTAAGACCAAACCCAAAATACTAAAGGTTTTCTAATGTTACTTACTAAGGTATTTCTCATTACATGTTACAAATTTCTTTCCTCTCCTACAAGCGTGGGAAGTTCGGACCAATAACACTGACAAATTGATTAACGTGGATTTTGATATCAAGGTTTTTATTGGGGCATAAACATGAAAGTTTTTAAAGTTTGATATTCAGTTTTTCACTGAAGCATATTGTTGCTATTGTTATTGTTGTTGCAGAGACATGACTCATTTTCCAGTGTGCCTAGTAGTTCTTCTTCAAGAAAAAATTCTCAGGGCAGTAACAGAAGCCTGGGTAAGGAATACAGTGTCCTATCATACTGCTCATCAGGTTATTTCTGCTCAGTAATGTCTTGTCAGTGTTTTAGTTGGATAAAGCAAAAAGTATGCAATTCAGTTTGTGTGCTGGTTATTGTACCAATGTTGATGGTATCACAATTGAGGTCAGCTAGCCCATGGCTTAGTGTTCAAGCAGAAATAAATATTTTTTTTAAAGTAAGCTGTTTCATATCTTTTATTTATGATTTAAAGTATATATGGATTAAGGAACTTCCAGAAGCACATAAGCCTGATAGTGCTGTTTGAAGAGTTAATTCCTCACATTGTAGTTTTGTTAAATTCCTAAATGCTATTCATTTTTTGTGTATCTTATTTCTAGGACTTCACTGAAAAACACAGAAGTGTGATCTTTATTTTACTATGTTGGAAACTTAAAAAATATATATATCAGGTTTTGCCAGGCATTGTGGCACATGTCTTTACTTTCAGCACTTGGAAGTGAGAGGCAGGCAGATATCTATGAGTTCAAGGTCAGCCTTGTCTACAGAGTGAGTTCCAGGACAGCCAGGGCTACATAGTAAGATCTTGTCACAAAAGTCCAAAACATTTGTTTTATTTGTGCTTTCAAAATTGGTTTAAATCAAAGGTTAATTGTTTTAACAATATTGCCTAGAGTTTTTCTTGTTTATTCTTTAAAATTCAGATACAATTACTCTGTCAGGAGATGAAAGAGACTTGGGGAGATTGAATGTGAAATTATTTTATAATTCTTCAGCAGAACAGATCTGGATCACAGTTTTGCAGGTAAATTAGCATAGTTAATACTGATTTTTTATTATAAAATTGAATATATTTAATTTTATATAATTGAATATAAAAATTATTCAATTATTCCTTTATATCCATTCAATTAGGTTATATTTTATAACCTACAAGTATCTAGTGTGGCTTCCTTTTGATAAAAGTGTCCATAGCTGTCTAAAAATTTAGGATTCTATTGTATTTTTCAGAAAAGAGTGCTTAATAAATTGTTTTAACACTGAAACTGCTAGAAGAAAACATGGGAAAACACTTCAAGATACAAGCATAAGTGAAAACTTTTTAAATTAGAACTCTAAAGCACAGGAAATTAACATGATTATCCAACCCAGAGATTAACAAGTGGAATTTCAAGAAATTTAATAATTTCTGAATAGCAAGGAAACTATCAGCAGAGTAAATGTACAGCCTGCAGAATGGGAGAAAATCTTTGCCAGTTGTACTTTAGAACTGAATATATAAAGAACTGAAAGCACAATGAAGTACTACTCAGCTATTAAAAACAATGAATTCATGAAATTCTTAGGGAAATGGATGGATCTGGAGAGTATCATCTTGAGTGAGGTAACCCAATCACAAAAGATCACACATGGTATGCATTCTCTGATAAGTGGTTATTAGTCCAGAAGTTTGGAATACAGGAAGAACAACCCACAAACCACAAGAAACTTAAGAAGAAGGAAGACTAAAAGGTGGACATTTCATTCCTTCTTAAAAAGGGGAACCAAACACCCACAGAAGGAGTGGCAGAGATTAACTATGGAGCAGAGATGGAAGGAAGGACAAGCATATAGCTATCTCCTAAGAGGCTCTGACAGTACCTGACTAATGCAGATGTAGAGGCTCACAACCATTCATTGAACTGAGTACACAGTCCTCAATGAAGGAGTTAGAGAAAGGTTCTATGGAGCTGAAGGGTTTGCAGCCCCTTAGGACAAACAACAATTACTAACTAGTACCCTCAGAGCTCCCAGGAACCCAACCACCAATCAAGGACTATACAGGGTAGGACTGAATGTTCTGGCAGCAGGTATATAGTAGAGGATTGCAAATTTGATCATCAATAGGAGTAAAGGACCTCGGCCTTGTGAAGGTTTTGTGCCCCAGTGTAGGGGAATGCCAGGGCCAATAAGTGGGAAAGGGTGGGGTGGCAGGCATGGGGAAGGGGGAAGCAAAAGGGGTTTGTTCTTGCTTTTGTTTGTTTGTTTGTTTGTTTGTTTTGGAGGGGAACCTGGGAAAGGGAAAATGTACATGTAAATAAAGAAAATACCTAATTAAAAAGTAAAAAAAAAAAAAAAAAAAAAAAGAACTGAAAGCACGAAACACCAAAACCTCCAAACTGCCAAACAACGGATCTCAGAACTCAACAGATAGCCCTTGAGAGAAGTACAAAAGGATAAGCATTCTAAGATAATACTGCGAGTGTTGGATTTGTAGATGCAGACAGATGCAATTCTACCTACTGTTGCCCCAGTTGGAGTGGCCAACGAGTTAGGGGGTTTCTTCTGATACTACACCTCTTATAATGGAGAGTAGATATGTGTGTCTATGTATATATCTTGATCAAAACTACATGTAATGGGCAAATCAACATCTTTTATTTTGATGTCATAGAAGATTTGGAAATTATTGTGTAATTTATGGCATATATGGCATTGTTCTATTTAATTTTTTTGTTTCATATTGTCAGGAAGAATTTGAAATTAAAAATAACACAGATTCCAAAAGATTAAGGATATGAATAAGTGTCCTAACTCCCAGGCTGTAAAATAATTTTAAATATGAGGAAAGGACATATGTCAAAAATATTTTATTTTTGGAAACTTGTATTCATTATGTATGATTGCAAGAATCAGAGTTACATCTTAACAGATATACAGAAAATGCATTGGAATACAGAATTATTTTACCCCTCATTTCCTAAACTCAGTTATCATTACAATTAATCACATAGTCAGTCTTACATTGTCTTTAGTTTCCACATCAAAAAAAAGAGCAGGTAGTGCTTGCCTTTCTTATATTCATTTTATTTTTCCTTCCACTTCTCTGTCTCTGGCAGTGTATCTGTCTCTCTTTGTCTTTATGTATCTCTGTCTCTCTGTCTTTTTCTTTGTCTTTCTCTGTGTCTTTCTTTCTTTCTCTTTCTTCTACTATGATACTGATTTTTATTTTTACAAACTTTTTATAAATTTTATTTTTTATTAAACTAATAAAATTTATTTTAAAAATATACAACTCAGTATTGACACTTTTTAAGTCATCAAAATAATTTATAATAGTTAAATGTCTCTTAAATATACATGATATTTTCTAAAGGTAAAAGTAATATGCACTCAAGTTTATGATAGAAGTAGAAAAAAATCTCTTATAAAGTCCTCTATGAAAGGAAATTGTGACAAATTCCTGGTTAGACAAAAACCATTCCATCTCCAAAGAAGAATAGTCAGTGTAAATGTGGCTTCATAAAATGAATTGGGTATTGTTCCTTCTGTTTCTATTTTGTGGAATAGTTTGAGGAATATTGGTATTAGGTCTTCTTTGAAGGTCTGATAGAACTCTGCACTAAACCCATCTGGTCCTGGGCTTTTTTTGGTTAGGAGACTTGTAATGACTGTTTCTATTTCTGTAGGGGTTATGGGACTATTTAGATGGTTATCTGATCCTCATTTAACTTTGGTATTTGGTATCTGTCTAGAAAAATGTCTATTTCATGCAGATTTTCCAGTTTTGTTGAGTATAGTCTTTTGTAGTAGGATCTGATGATTTTTTGAATTTCCTCAGTTTCTGTTGTTATATCTCCCTTTTCATTTCTGATTTTGTTAATTTGGATACTGTCTCTGTGCCCTCTGGTTAGTCCAGCTAAGGGTTTATCTGTTTTGTTGATTTTCACAAAGTACCAGCTCCTGGTTTTGTTGACTCTTCGTATACTTTTTAGTTTCTACTTGGTTGATTTTAACCTTGAGTTTGATTATCTCTTGTCCTCTACACCTTTTGGATGTATTTGCTTCTTTTTGTTCTAGAACTTTCAGGTGTGCTGTCAAGCTGCTAGTGTATGCTCTCTTCAGTTTCTTTTTGGAGGCATTCAGAGGTATGAGCTTTCTTTTTAGCACTGCTTTCATTGTGTCCCATAAGTTTGGGTATGTTCTGCCTTCATTTTCATTGAATTCTAAAAAGTCTTTAATTTCTTTATTTTTTTCCTTGACCAAGTTATCATGGAGTAGGGTGTTGTTCAGCTTCCATGTGTATGTGGGCTTTCTGGATTTTTGTTTGTTTGTTTGTTTTGTTTTTTGCTATTGAACACCAGCCTTAGTCCATCATGATCTGATAGGATGCATGGGATTACTTCAATCTTCTGATATGTGTTGATTGATTGTAGTCAGTTTTGGAGATGGTTCCATGAGGTGCTAAGAAGAAGGTATATTCTTTTGTTTTAGGATGGTATGTTCTATAGATAGCTGTCCAATCCATTTGATTCATAACTTCTATTAGTTTAAATGTATCTCTGTTTAGTTTGTGTTTCTATGACCTGTCCATTGATGAGAGTGGGGTATTGATGTCTGCCACTATTATTGTGTGAGGTACAATGTGTGCTTTGAGATTTAGTCAAGTTTCTTTTATGAATGTGGGTGTCCTTGCATTTGGAGCATAGATGTTCAGAATTGAGAGTTCTTCTTTGGAGATTTTTCTTTTGATGAGTATGAAGTGCCCTTCCTTATCTTTGTGATAACTTTTGGATGAAAGTTGCTTTTATTAGATATTAGGATGGCCACTCTAGCTTGTTTCTTGGGACCATTTGTTTGGAAAATTGTTTTCCAGCCCTTTACACTGAGCTAGTGTCTGTTTTTGACATTGAGGTGTGTTTCTTGTATGCAGCAAAATGATGGTTCCTATTTACATATCCAGTCTGTTAGTCTATGTCTTTTTATTGGGGAATTGAGTCCATTGATGTTAAGAGATATTAAGGAATAGTGTTTGTTGCTTCCTGTTATTTTTATGTTTTTCTGGCTATCTTCTTTTGGGTTTGTTGAAAGAAGATTACTTTCTTGCTTTTTCTAGGGTATAGTTTACCTCCTTGTGTTGGCATTTTCCATGTATTAACCTTTGTTGGGCTGGATTTGTAGAAAGATGTTGTGTAAATTTGTTTTTGTCATGGAATATCTTGGTTTCTTCATCTATGGTAATTGAGAGTTTTGCTGGGTATAGTAGCCTGGGCTGGCATTTGTGCTCTCTTAGGGTTTGTATAACATTTGGCCAGGATCTTCTGGCTTTCATAGTCTCTGGTGAGAAGTCTGGTGTAATTCTGATAGGCCTGCCTTTATATGTTACTTAACCTTTACTGCTTTTAATACTTTCTTTGTTTTGTGCTTTTGATCTTTTGACTATTATTTGACAGGAGGAATTTCTTTTCTGGTTCAGTCTATTTGGAATTCTGCAGTCCTTTTGTATGTTTATGGGCATCTCTTTCTTTAGGTTAGAGAGGTTGTTTTCTATAATTTTGTTGAAGATATTTACTGGCCTTTTAAGTTGTGAATCTTCATTCTCTTCTATACCTATTATCCTTAGGTTTATTCTTCTCATTTCTCATTGTGTCCTGGATTTCCTGGATGTTTTAGGTTAGGAACTTTTGCATTATGCATTTTGTTTGACTGTTGTGTCAATGTTTTCTATGGTATCTTCTGCCCCTGAGATTCTCTCTTCTATCTTCTTGTACTCTGTTGGTGATACTTGCATCTGTGACTCCTGATCTCTTTCCTCGATTTTCTATCTCCAGAGTTGTTTCCCTTTGAGATTTTTTTTTTTATTATTTCTACTTCCATTTTTAGATCCTGGATGGTTTTGTTCAATTCCTTCACTTTTTGTTTGTGTTTTCCTGTAATTCTTTAAGGGTTTTTGTGTTTCCTCTTTAATGGCTTTTATCTGTTTACCTGTGTTCTCCTGTATTTCTTTAAGGGAGTTATTTATATCCTTCTTAAAGTCCTCTATCATCATAATGAGATGTGACTTTTGAATCAGAGTCTTGCTTTTCTGGTGTGTTGGGGTATCCAGGGCTCACTGTGTTAGAACTGGGTTCTGATAATGCCAAGTAGCCTTGGCTTCTGTTGCTTATGTTCTTGCCATTGCTTTTCTCCATCTGGTTATCTTTGGTGTTTACTGGTCTTGCTGTCTCTGACTGTGGCTTGTCCCTTCTGGAAGCCTGTGTGTCAGTATTCCTGGGAGACCAGGAGTTCTCTCAGGGAGGAATTTGGTATGGAGAGCTATGTCACAAGGTCAGCTCCTGGGTGCAGAGGGAACCTGGAAGGATCTTGTGCCTGGCTGTTCCCTGGTTCCCATGCCCTGATGGCTCTGAACAGGTCCCTCTTGAGACAGGAATATATATATATATATATATATATGGTGTGTTAGGAGGGCGGGTCACATCAGAACATACTACACACTAGGCCCAAACAGTTCCATGTATAAGAGGTTTAATTGAGAGGGAGAGAAGGGGCAGTAGTGGAAATAGAGGAGGGAGAGAAAGAGAGGTAGGGGAGGAATGTTCCCCGTATATATATGGGTTCTGACATAGTGGCTGCAGGTAAAGGTGGGAGGTGAGCCCAATGGATTCTGGGAATATGGTGGCTGTTGCCCTGGCAACAGGTCTGTGAGACCCGCCCATGCTACACCACAGGCTTTGGAGGCCCTGATGCTAACATATCTCCCTTTTTGATATTATAAAGAGGAGGAAAGAAAAAGGGAAGGGGAAGCCGATGGTGAAAAGGGACCGAAAAGGGAACGAGGGTGTCATGTCTCTTAAGCTACTTCCTGCTGTCTAGGGGCATTGTCAATGGGGAGTAGCTGGCTTTCACAATCGGGATACACTTGGTAAACGTTCACATCAGGTTCCTCTGTGGACAACGGCTCATCTGTGGGCAGTGGCTGGTAATCCTGTAATAGGAGCTGATTAATAGTTTGGTTAGAAATTTTTTGTATTTGTCATTGAAGAAATGTAGAAACAAGATTAATGAGGCAGGGAGCAAATAATAATACCAGGAAGATGAGTAGGAAAGGAGTACCAATGGGAATATTCACTTCCATATGGGGTTTTCAAAAATCCCAGAACTGGAGGTCTCACGGTCCCTGAAATTTTTTATGTCTGCCTGGATTTTATTTCTTACTATCCCGGATTGGTTGACATAGAAGCAGCATTCTTCTTGGAGGAACAGGCAAAGACCACCTTCTTTAGCTGTCAGGACATATAGACCCCGTCTATTCTGAAGCACCACAGCTGCCAAAGAATTGATCTGTTTTGGGATAGTAAGCACAGTTTCAGACATTTTTTGAAAATCACTTTGAAACTGGGAAGTGAATGTATTATATTGAGTCATGTTGTATCCCTGCAACTCTAGTACCAACACCTATGGCTATTCCCATAGCAACCAAGAGTGGCACAAATTGGACTGCCCGATTCTGCTGGGCAGCTATCATATCTACAACTGGGATTGGCAGGGGATCGTTTCCCTGGATTACTCCCAGTTCAGGGAAAAGAAGTACTAATGTGCAAACTCCTGAACAGTTAGCAGGTAGGTGATGTTATGCCTGAGTGCCAAAAAGAATTGACGTGTTTTGGATTGTAGGGCATTATGGCAGAGCTGATATATCAAGGGTTATGGTTCTATTGAAGTCTAGGGAGCTCAGCATTCCCACTGAATGAGTCCTAGAGGTTGCCATGCCAAAGAGAGGGACAGAGGTAAGGTATGGAGTCATGGCGACATTGGAGCCAGGGTAGCTGACAAAGGGTGAGGTACTGTTACTTGGCAGTATCACCAGAGATGCTGTAAGTGACAATTGTGAGTTAGTTTCAGGGGGTACACATAACCAGCAATCCTTAAAGTGTCCAGGTCTGGTGACATTAAGGAGTTGGTATGCTAAGGTCAAGGTCTGAAGTAAAAGGTGAAATGACAAGTTAGTGCCATTTATGAGGGGTGATGTCAAAGAAGTAAGGACCTCATAGAAGTGTCTCCCCTGCTTTTCTGACATCCAGGGGTTGGGCAATTGAGACATATTTTCTCTGGATATGGATGGTGCTTACTAGGGACCCGGGCTGATTTTTACAGTAGAGCTTACCAACAACTCCTGTCTCCCACCTGGAATCCCATGGGTCTTGTATGAAGAAAAAGAGTGTCTTGCAGTGTTGATAGCAGAAATAATTGATCCATGATCCCAGCATATGTATCTGACAAGACCAATATGGGCAGCCCCCATATTTGTCTGGCCATTTTCTATAATAATCTATTGTCTGGTCAAAGAGAAAGCAAATATAGAGATCATACTATTTAGATGGGATTACAGATACCGGGATGATAGCAATTTGGATTGGTTCCTGGCATCCGGCTATGGAGCAGTTTCCTGACCCTATTTGGAAAGACTGTTTGTTATCTGTGGGGGTTTCTTGAACCTTGAATCTCCAGATGTAAGGGCTACACTGGATAGAAATGAACAGCAAGGGTAGTATGAGAAACCCATGTCTAATCCAGTGAGGTTGAGCTCGGCTACTGGAGTGGAGTCTCATTTTCTGGGATTGGGGACAAGGTAGGCAGTCTCATTGTCGTCTGGAGCTTAACAGAGCATGGTCCTGTTAAGATTGATGTGTATGAATAAGAGTCATTTTTAGGTGGAGGAATGAAAGGTTTGAGGTGAGACAGATGGACCCAATGAGAGAATTCCTCCAGTTTAGCAGCTGTTGGGGGTCACAAGAATTACTTTAAAAGGGCCCTGCCATTTGAGAGAGAGAGGTGAGGGCCGATGACCTGGAGGGGATAGAAAGACTTAGTCTCCAATGTTGATAGGCAGTGGACAGGAGACAGTGCATGGCCGAGGTAGATGGTCGTCAGCAAAGTTCCATAGGAGAGAACAGAGGTGGCAAAGTAATGGGCTAAGTAGATGGTCTGGGAGGGGAGAGCATTTAGGTAAAAGACTAGGAGTTAGGATTGGACGTGCATACATGAGTTCAGAGGGAGAGATGAGGAGAGGTCGCTTTGGGGGAGCTCATAACCTGAAAAGAGCCAGAGGTAGGAGTTTTACCCAATCAAGGTGAAGTTCCTGTGACAGCTTAACAGGAGGGGTTTTAAAGAGTGATTAGTTCTTTCTACCTTACCAGAAGATTGAGGTCTACCTTACCAGAAGATTGAGGGTGGTCAGGAATGTGAAAATGCCAGGGGATGTCTAGGGCCTTAAATAGGATTTGAGAGACTTGGGAAGTAAATTCAGGACCATTGTCTGATTGGAGAGAGGCTGGGACACCAAACCAGGGGATGATCTCTTAGAGGAGGAGATCAGAGACTGTCTGAGCCCTTTTGTTAGTTGTGGGAAATGCCTCTACCCACCCCTACAAGGTGTCCACCAAGACCAGGAGGTACTTGACACGCCTGACAGTGGGCATATGAGTAAAGTCAAGTTGCCAGCCAGTTCCAGGAAACCTCTAGCCTGATGGGTAGGAAAAGGGGTGCTACGATACCTTGAGTTGGAGTGAGACTTCTGACAGATTTTGCAAGAAGCAGTGATAGATTTTAAGAAGCTTAAGTTCTCAGGAGTAGGCTGTAGAGAGAGAGGCTATTGAGCTGAGAAGTTGGTAAAGGAAATAACATGGTAGTGTTAGTAGGTTGCCTGGCTAGGAGAAGAAGCAGAGGAACTGCTGGCGAGCCTGGGTTTAGGCGAATGTGGGGAGCAAAGGAAATAGAGGGTCCTAGCCTAGCTAGAAGATCCCTTCCCAATAAGGGGACATGTTGGCACTTCCGAAAAAGGAATGGGTGAGAAGTACATCCCTAAAAATGCAACTAAGTGGTGGGGTCTGGAGAGGGAAGTAAGGTTGTCCTCCTACTCCAACAATAGGAAAATGAGAAGGAAAAGTGGGTCCCCAAAACTCCATCAGGACTGAGTAAGTAGCTCCAGTGTCCAAGAGGAAGGAGATGGGCCACCCACATACCACGATATTTTCCCCGGGGCTCCCTGCTAGTGATGGCAGTGGTTGGGTCAGGGGAGTTCGGGCCTCTTCAGTCGGCTATAGCCAAGCCTAGGAGATCAGTTGGAGGGTTATCTAGGAATGATATCCCCTTGTTCCGTGAAACATGAGGGCAATCAACAACCCAATGTCCCTCTTGATGGCACCTAGGGCATGGCCCTCTTGGCTTGTGGAAGTTAGAGCAGGCTTTTGCCCAATGACCTTTTTTTTTACCACATTGTAGCAGGTACTTGTTGGTCTCTGAGTCTTAGGGGACCATGAGTCCGGGGTAGTGGCTGGGGCTGGTTGGACAGCCTTTGCCAGCATATGGTATTTTTGTTTGCGGACTTTATCATCTCTCCCATGGTACACTTTGAAGGCTAGCGCTAAGACTTCTGCCTGTGGAGTTAGGGGTCCCCTCTCCAGTTTTTTAAGTTTAGCTCTTATGTTGGAGTAGCTCTGGGAAAAGAAGTAGGTCATCAGAAGTTGCTTACTTTCTGGGTTTTCAGGGTCCAGATTAGTATGCTGTAATAAAGCCTTCATAAGGCGTTCTAAAAATTGAGATGGATTCTCCTGCTTGTCCTGGACAACCTTTTGGAGTTTTTCAAAATTTACTGGCTTTAAGGCTGCTTTTATAAGACCGGCCAGAAAGCATGTAATGAACCTGTCCCTGGCTAAAATACCACCTGCAGAATTGTAATTCCACTGGGGATCCTGGTCCAGCACTGTCTCAGAGCCAATTGGTTATGTGTCGTCTGTTTGGTGAATTCCATCTGCATGCACTCTTGCCTCTTAGACTCGTCTGCATTCCTCAGGAAGTAAGTTATTAGCAGGAATCATATGAACATTATGGAAAGTCAAGCTGTAAGGTTGAGTGATATACTGGAACTCTTTAATAAACTTGGAAGAGTTAGAAGTATAGGACCCCAGCCTGTTTTCTATTTGGGAAAGTTTACTAAGCAAGAACGGAACATGTACTCTGACAAGACCATCTACTCCAGCAACTTCTCTTAGAGGTAGGACCATTGCTGGGTCATGTGTCTCTGAGGAGGAAGGACTTGGGGGTTTGGCTGTAGCCTTAGAGTGGGTGTCAGGAGGAGTGAAGGTAGCTGCCAATGTGGGGCGTTTGGAGCGGCCCACAGCTGGCACAGAAGAAGAAGGGGAGGGGTCTGGCGAGGTAGAGCTAGCAGGCTCTGGGGCATCCTGGTGAGGAGGAGAAACTGAGGCAGCAGTTTGAGTTTTCGGTGGCGTGGAGACAGGTCTGCGGCGAAAAGGGAGTGGTTCATTAGCTGGATCTAGCATTGTAGCGTCATCTAGCAGAGGTTGTGTAGATTTCATGGCTAAGAGAAGTTGGGTTGGGGAACATGAAGAGCACAAGGGGGGATTGGAATGGAGATAGATAAATGCTTGGACATAAGGAACCTCCTTCTATTTACCAGTTCGCTGGCAATATGTATTAAAATCCCTTAAAATAGTTGGATCTAGAGTGCCATTAAGTGGCCATTTTGAACTCCCATCTAGTTGATATTTAATCCAGATCTTATTGCAGAGATATATTAATTTTGATGCCTTCAAGTCAGGCATTAGCTTTAAAGATTTGAGATTTTTCAGGAGACATCCCAGTGGGGTGCCTGGAGGTACGGTCGAAGACATTCTGACACCCATTGGTGGGTAGTTGGGCTATTCATACCAGCGTCCTGAGAGCAGTCCAAAAACCAAGAAGTATCAGCCAAACTAGTGGTTCAAGTCATCACGAGGACCCCCTAGTGGCTACCCAGCAGACCCTGGGCCTGCTGTGGAAAGCAACCCACCCTGGATCCAAGGATTTTTTGGCTGCAAGAGCCTGGAATAATTGGGGAACGAAGAGTTGCTTTCGAGGGAGGGGCAATCAATGGCAAAAGTCCTAAGACATATGTCAGCTGGGAGGCATGACTGTAAATCCCATAGTTCCCAGGGAAGACTGGCCAGGCCATATCTGGAAAGCTGGAGGTCCTCCCCTTGACTGATCCTACCAGTCAATATGCTGGTGTCTGTGCGAGAATTATAGCAGACTGGTAAATAGAAAATGTGAAACTGAATGGGTAGGTGTGGGCCTGAGCAGAGGCTCGCCCCACATGATAGACCAGGCAGGCATGGCTCAAGTGGTAGAAGTTCGTATGTCCTGCGGTGCGTGGGATGGCTCTGGTTCCTCTGCTGCAACTTGGTGATGGTGGCTTCAGCAGTGGCAGCTTTTGTGGTGAAAACCTACGATTCTCATAGCCACCAGCTGAGGGGGCTGCGAAGCCTGGGAATTGGCGGTTCTGTCAGCAGCTTCCCATGTAATTCGCCACCAAATGATGTGTTAGAACAGGGGGTCGCATCAGAATATAACACACACTAGGCCCAAACAGTTCCACGTGTAAGAGGTTTAATTGAGAAGGAGAGAGGGGGCAGTAGAGGGAAGAGAGAAAGGAGAGAGAGAGAGAGAGAGAGGGTGAGAGGGGAATGTTCCCTGTATATATATATGGGTTCTGACGTAGTGGCCAGAGGTAAAGGTGGGAGGTAAGCCCAGTGGAATCTGGGAATATGGTGGCTGTTGCCCTGGCAACAGGTCTGTGAGACTCGCCCATGTAGGCCTTGAGGCTAACAATATAAAATTTATAATTCAACCAATATATATGTTTGCAAATAGATGTATACTGACGTAAGTATTAAAATTAAAAAATTTAGTATGTAACAAATGTTCAGTATCCTCAGCCATCAGGTTGATAAAATTAAAACTTCTTTGAGATCCTGTCTCATCCCAGTCAGAATGGCTATCATCCAAAGACAAAAGAGTACAAATGCTGGCAAGGGTTAGGGAAAAGGAACCCTTCGTTAGAGTGTGAACTGCTGTAACCACTAAGGAAATCACTGTGGAAATGTCTAAATAACAAAACAAAACAAAACCCCAACACCAAAACCAAACAAATGTACAAACCAACTGTTAGGCCTAGTTCTCAGGAACCCCAGAAGAACGCCAGAAAGTGTAATAACAAAGGGAACCTTTATTTATAGTCAGACTTGGAGCCTTTCCCACTGCACAGGTTAGGAATGCAGTGCACATGTCCAGGGGCTTGGAGTATTTATATGCTCAGATGCATAACCAAGGATCCTTGGACTTTGGGGTTATGAGACTGGGGTGGTGACAAGGGGAAGCCATCCTTCAAACCTGATAATGTTTGTTAAAACAGCAGAGCAGAACTGTGCAGCTGGGAGGGGAACCTTTCTGACCTGGGTGTTGCGGGAAATATTAAAAAAGAATGTCAAGTTCCTGCACTATGCCTTGCTACTCTCAGCCCCAGGCAGCTGTTCGTATCTTATGGAGACTCTCTGGCCTGGAGCCTCCTTAAATGTCTCCACCTAGCTCTCTAAGTTCCTATCCATAGGTCACTACCACACCAATCCTAATGCTTCAAAACCCCCACTGCCTTTGTGGTGCACATCTGGCAAACGTACCTTTCTCTCTTGAACCCTTTTAAACTGCTGGGTGAAGAAAAACACCACACAGACTTAGTTCAGAAACAAAGGTAACTCAATCTCTGGGCGCAACAACTAAAATCCTAATCTGTAAACATAAATCCTCCAGTGGTGAATCTAAATCCTCTAGTGGTGAGTCCTGATGGATCCGCCATTGAAACCAGGAGACATCCTTAATTACATCTTGTCTTTATGCTCTCCCTGTCCAAAAATGACCTCTCTCCTGCTCCCTCTCTTCCTTTGTCCTACCCAGAAGTCCCGTCTACTCGCCCAGTGATTGGCTCCTTTATTTATTAGGTGATTGGTTCACAAGAAGTCACCTGAGTATGACTCACTCATTGTCCCCAGCCCCTCCCAGGAGAGGGAATTAGCATCAACATACAAACAGCACCTGGCCCATCCATAACACCTGGGAAGTAACTTTATGGTGCTATTAGGAGCTAGTGTATTTTTACAAACTGGTCACCGCTGTCTGGGAACACTTAATTGCTTCCCTCATAGTCCACTTATCATTTCAAGGATGTTTGGTCCTTGTTCCCTTCTAGGACAGGAGCCATTCTGCATTGGAGAAATGTTGGTTATCTATTAAGGAGAGTGTCAGCCTTAATGACACAGAGGCTGTGGTACGTTGCCTTTTGTCTATTCCCAAAGCTGGCATCTGCAGTATCCCCCTGGGGGGTCACTAGGGAGAAAGGAGTACCACCATGAAAAGGGGAACTGCAATATTCCGGTGCCAGGCTAGGCCCTCTCTGTTTACCCTCTCCAAAAGGCAGGAGTCATGTATGCTGGGAAAAGAGGAGAAGAGGAGCTCTAACTGTGCAGGCAGTGGGAAAGTGCAGAGGCAGAGCTCCTGCATCTCTGCACAGCCAAAATTTGAAAGAATACCCCCTCCCCCAACCCTAAACGTAATACTGCTAAAAGACTCTGTTCCTAAGCATATACCCAAAGGTCTATAAATCTTACTCTAGATATACTTGTACATTCGTGTTTATTATTTTACTATTTATAATAGAAAGGAAATTAAATCAACCTAGATGTCCATCAACATATGAACTGATAATGGAAATGTGATACATCTACACAATAGAATTTTATGTAGCTATATAAATTGTGAATATTTCAGGAAAATGGATAGATCTAGAAATTAACAAGTGAGATAAACACGAATCACAAGCATATTACAAGTTCTCCTTCATATGGTGACCCTCCTTTTAATTTTTATATTGTACTTATATGTACATAAGTCAGGAAATTAGAAGAACATAAGGGGGATGGATTTTATGTATTTTTTTATTATTTGTTATGGAAAAGAATTTTTAAGGAAAGAGGTTAGGAATGATAATGGAATACTTGTTATTTGAAAGCTAGAAGAGGACAATTGGGAACAAGTGAGAGGCATGGCAAGGAGAGGAATAGAAGAGTGATCAGCAAATGTCTGAAAATGCCATGAAGGGAAATGTCAAAATGTTAATGTTAATGAAGTGTGAAATCTTAGTATTCTAAAATTTATTAAAAATTTTTAACTAAAAATAATTAACTCAGTAGGGCATAGTGGCTCATATCTCTAATTCCAGCACTCTGGAGGCAGAGGCAGGTGGGTCTCTGAGGCCAACCTGGTATACATTACAAGTCCCAAAACAACCAGGATTATATGAAGAGATCTTACTTCAGAAAAGTTGTTAACTCAATAAATATATCTTATATTTGTATTGTCAGAGTCCTTTGTAAAAACTTAATTCATGCTTTCATTTTTTTTTAAAGTGCAGAGATATAAGTTGGCCCTCTAGTTATGGAGACACTCCCACAATTTCTATAAAAGGAATTTTAACATTGTCCAAACCAGTGCATTTCAAATCTTCAGCCAAAGAAGGTTCCAATGTAAGTGGCTCTTTGTGTTTGAATTTTTTACTCTTCTCTTGTTATTTTTATTTATATAAAATTTGAGAATAAGAAAGTGTTTTAATTTGGACAAGCTAAAATGACATACTTTTGCTTTTAAAAGGTATTTTTAAATCATGAGTATTTGCTATTTTATTGTTTGATAGTAGATGAATTTAAAAAAAAATCTTTATTACTAGAATATATAGATTAGCAATAAGTAAGAAACTTCTACACTGTACTTGCTCCCAACAACTTTTTGACTTTGAAAATCATTGCAAAATTGTAGTTAATCTCTTTTTCAAAATCTTCCCATTATTATGACTAGGTTTATTACCTTGAGTTTTGTTTTATAGATTGTTTTCATATTAATTTAAAGACATGCCCATTATTGTCATTTGATATGTTTAAAAGTTAAGTTTTTACATACAAATGAAATGATATTTAAAAATATTTAAAATCCTTTATATTTGTGTGTGTGTGTGTGTGTGTGTGTGTGTGTGTGTGTGCGCGCACATTGAAGCCAGAGGATTACATCTCCTCAAGCTGGAGTTAACAAGTGGTTCAAGCCACTTGAAATGGAGGCTGAGACCTGAACTCAGGTCAACTGCAAAACAGTATGCACTTTGTATTACACACACACACACACACACACACACACACACACACACATCACCAATGCTGTTCCTCCTCCCGGCCCTTCCTTCATATTGTCTCTCCCCTCCTTCACCCCTAGGATGGTGTGGCCTCCTGGATATCCTCCCCACCCCGGTTCATCAAGTCTCTGCCGGGTTAGGCTCATCTTCTACTGAGGCCAGACATGGCAGCCATGGAGACTGAGCTACATGTCTGCTATATATGTGCTGGGGCCTCATTGCAGCTCATATATGTTCTTTGGTTGGTGACTCAGTCTCAAAGAGCTCTAGGAGTCCAAGTTAGTTGACTGTTGGTTTTCCTGTTGGGTTCCCTTCCCTTTTCAGAACCTTCAGTCCTTCCCCCAACTCTTTCATTAGTGTCTCTGACCCATATCCAGTGTTTGGCAGTAGATATCTGCATCTATTTCAGCCCACTTCTGGGTGAAGTCTCTCAGAGGACAGTTATACGAGGTTCCTATCTGTAAGCACAACAGAGTATCATTAATAGTGTCAGAGATTGGTGGTTGCCCATGGTTGGTTTTGAGTTGGGCTGGTTATTGTTTGGCTTTTCCTTCACTTTCTGCTCCATCCCTGCATTTCTTTTAGACAGGACAAATTTTGGGTTGAAAGTTTTGTGGATGGATTGGTGTTCTTATTGCTCCACTGGAGGTCCTGCTTGGCTACAGGAAGTGACTTATTTATGTTCCATGTCCCTACTGTTGGCTTAAGGTTACTTTCATGGACTCCTGGGAGCCTTCCCTATGCCAGGTCTCTGGGACTTCCTAAAGAGTCTCTCCTCCACCACCAGCAGCTATAGATTTCCATTCATTCTTTTGGCTCTCTGGGCCTCTCTTCTGCTTTCTCCCCACTCCTGTTCCTGCCTCCCCATTCCTTTCAACCTCCCTTCTCCCACCCTGGACCAGCCCTCCCTTTACCTCCTATGATTATTTTGTTTCCCCATCTAAGTGTGATTCAAGATTTCTTGCTTGGGCCTTCAAACTTGTTTAACTTCTTTGGGTCTGTGGGGTATATCATGTACTTTATGATTAATATCCACTTATCAGTGAGTACACACTATGTATGTACTTTTGCATCTGGGTTACCTCACTCAGGATGATATTTTCTAGTTCCATCCATTTGTCTTAAAAATTCATGATGTCCTTGTTTTAAATAACTGAATAGTATTCCATTGTGTAAATGGACTTCATTTTCTATATTCATTCTTCAACTGAGGGGCATTTGGGTTGTCCCTAATTTCTGGCTATTACAAATAAAGGTGCTGTGAACATAGTGAAGCACATGTCCTTGTAGTATGGTGGAATATCTTTTGAGTATATGCCCAGGAGTAGTATAGTTGGGTCTTCAGTTAGAACTATTTCTAATTTTATAAGAAATCATCAGATTGATTTCCAGAGTGGTTGTACAAGTTTACACTCCAACCAGCAATGGAGAAGTGTTCCCCTTTCTCCATATCCTCACCAGCATGTGCTATTCCTTGAGTTTTTTATCTTAGTTATTCTGATGAGTATGATGGACTCTCAGAGTCATTCTGCTTTGCATTTCCCTGATGACTAAGTACATTTCTTTAAATACTTCTCAGGCATTTAAATTGTCTGTGTTGAGAATGCTCTGTTTATTTCTGTACCCCAGTTTTTAATTGAGTTATTTGGTACTTCTTGAATTCTTTATATATTTTGGATATTAGCCCTCTATTGGATGTAGGATTATTGAAAGTCTTTTTACAATCTGTAGGCTGCCATTTTGTCCTGTTGACTGTGTCCTTTACCATAAAGAAGCTTTTCAATTTCATTATGTCCCATTTATCAATTTTTGATCTCAGGAACTAAGCTATTGGTATTCTGTTCAGGAAAATGTGTTTTGTACCAATGCCTTCAATGCTATCACTCTCTCTAATAGTCTTAATAGGACTCTAATAGGAGTCAATGTATTTGGTTTTATGGTGAATTCCTTGATTCACTTGGACTTGAGTTTTTTGCAGGGTGATAAATATGGATCTATTTGCATTCATCTATATGTAGTCATCCAGCTAGACCAGCACCATTTTTTGAAGATGCTTTCTTTTTTACTCCATTGTTTGATTTTGGCTTCTTTGTGGAAAATCAAGTGTCCATGGGTATGTGGGTCTACTTTTGGGTCTTTGATTCTTTTCTATTGATCACCCTGTCTGTTTCTGTACCAGTAGCATATAGGCTTTTTGCTGTTGTTGTTTTAATCACTATTGCTGTGTGATCACATCCTGAGATCAGGGATGGTGATGATTCCTTCAGAAGTTCTTTTATTGTTCAGGGTTTTTTTGGTTTTTGTTTCGTTTTGTGTGTGTGTGTGTGTGTGTGTGTGTGTGTGTGTGTGTGTGTGTGTGTATTCTGTTATTTATTTATTTAGTAGATGTTCTCTTTATTTACATTGCAAATTTTATCCCCTCCAAAAGCTTCCCTTTCCAATTCCTCCCTCCCTGCTCACCAAACTTCCCCTTCCCGCTTCCCTGTCCTGGCGTTCCCCTACACTGGAGCATCAAGCCTTCATGAGACCAAGGGCCTCTCCTCTCATTGATGTCCCACAAGGCTATCTATCCTCTGCCACATATGCAGCTGGAGCCATGGGTCCCTCCATGTGTACTCTTTGGTTGGTGGTTTAGACTCTGGGAGCTCTGGAGTTACTGATTGGTTCATATTGTTGTTCCTCCTATGGAGCTGCAAACTCCTTCAGCTCCTTGAGTTCTTTCTCTAGCTCCTCCATTGAGGACCCTGTGCTCAGTCCAATGATTGACTGTGAGCATCT
Source organism: Montemys delectorum (assembly GCA_019843815.1). Taxonomy (NCBI): domain Eukaryota; kingdom Metazoa; phylum Chordata; class Mammalia; order Rodentia; family Muridae; genus Montemys; species Montemys delectorum. The sequence continues at coordinate 40,752 of JADRCD010199903.1, forward strand.
GCTTCTGTATTAGTCAGGCACTGGCAGAGCTTCTCAGGAGTCAGCTATATCAGGCTCCTGTCAGTAAGCACTTCTTGGCATCCACAATAGTATTTGGGTTCAGTAAATATATATGGGATGGATCCCTAGGTAGGACAGTCACTGGATGGCCTTTCCTTCAGGTTCTGGCCCAAACGTTGTCTCTGTGTCTCCTCCCATGGGTATTTTGATCCCTCTTCTAATAAGGACCAAAGTATCCACACTGTGGTCTTCCTTCTTCTTGAGCTTCATATGATCTATGAATTGTATCTTGGGTATTCTGAACTTCTGGACTAATATCCTCTTATCAGTTAGTGCATGCCATGTTTGTTCTTTTGTGACTGGGTTACCTCACTCAGGATGATATTCTCCAGATCCATCCATTTCCCTAAGAATTTCATAAATTCATTTTTGAATAGCTGAGTAGTACTCCATTGTGTAAATGTACCACATTTTATGTATCCAGTCCTCAGTTGAGGGACAGCTGGCTATTATAAATAAGGCTGCTTTGAACATAGTGGAGCATGTGTCTTTATTACATGTTGGAGCATCTTCTGGGTGTATGCCCAGGAGTGGTATAGCTGGGTCTTCTGGTAGCACTATGTCCAATTTCCTGAGGAACTGCCAGACTGATTTCCAGAATGGTTGTACCAGTTTGCAATCTCACCAGCAATGAAGGAGTGTTCCTCTTTCTCCACAACCTCTCCAGCGTCTACTGTCACCTGAGTTTTTGATATTAGCCATTCTCACTGGTGTGAGGCGGAATCTCAGGGTTGTTTTGATTTGCATTTTCCTCATGACTAAGGATGTTGAACATTTCTTTAGGTGCTTCTCAGCCATTCAGTATTCCTCAGTTGAAAATTCTTTGTTTAGCTCTGTACTCCATTTTCAATGGTTCTCTGGAGTCTAACTTCTTGAGTTCTTTGTATATATATTAGATATTAGCTCTCTATTGGATGTAGTGTTGGTAAAGACCTTTTCCCAGTCTGTTGGTTGCTGTTTTGTCCTATTTACAGTGTCCTTTGCTTTACAGAAGCTTTGCAATTTTATGAGGTCCCATTTGTCGATTCTTGATCTTACAGCACAAGCCATTGGTATTCTGTTCAGGAATTTTCTCCTGTGCCCATGTGTCCATGTGCTTGAGACTCTTCCTCACTTTCTTTTCTATTAGCTTCAGTGTATCTGGTTTTATGTGGAGATCCTTGATCCACTTGGACTTGAGCTTTGTACAAGGAGATAAGAATTGATCAATTTGAATTCTTCAACATGCTAACCGACAGTTGAACCACCACCATTTGTGGAAAATGCTGTCTTTTTTTCCACTGGGTGGTTTTTGCTCATTTGTCAAAGATCAAGTCATCATAGGTATGTGGGTTCATTTCTGGGTCTTCAATTCTATTCCATTGATCTACCTGCCTTTCACTGTACCAATACCATGCAGTTTTTATCGCAGTTGCTCTGTAGTACAGCTTGATGTCAGGGATGGTAATTCCCCCAGCTGTTCTTTTATTCTTGAGAATAGTTTTTTGTTATCCTGAGTTTTTTGTTATTCCAGAGAATTTGCAAATTACTCTTTCTAGATCTATGAAGAATTGAGTTGCAACTTTGATAGGAATTGCATTGAATATGTACATTGCTTTTGGCAAAATGGCCATTTTCACTATATTAATCCTGCCAATCCATGAGCATGGGAGATCTTTCCATCTTCTGAGATCTCCTTTGATTTCTTTCTTCAGAGACTTGAAGTTCTAGTCCTACAGATTTTTCACTTGCTTAGTTAGAGTCAGACCAAGATATTTTATATTATTTATGACTACTGTGAAAGGTGTTATTTCCTTAATTTCTTTCTCAGCCTGTTTATCTTTTTTGTACAGAAAGGCCACTGATTTGTTTGAGTTAATTTTGTATGCAGCCACTTTGCTGAAGTTGTTTATTAGGTTTAGGAGTTCTCTGGTGGAATTTTTTGTGTCACTTAAGTATACTATCATATCATCTGCAAATAGTGATAATTTGACTTCTTCCTTTCCAATTGTATCACTTTGACCTAATGTTATTGTCTAATTGCTCTGGCTAGGGCTTCGAGTACTATATTGAAAAGGTAAGGAGAGAGTGGACAGCTTTATCTAATCCCTGATTTTAGTGGATTGTTTCAAGTTTCTCTCCATTTAGTATGATGTTGGCTACTGGTTTGCTATATACTGCTTTTACTATGTTTAGGCATTGGCCTTGAATTCCTGATCTTTCCAAGATTTTTATTATGAAGGGGTGCTGGATTTTGTCAAATGCTTTCTCAGCATCTAATGAAATAATCATGTTTTTTTTTTCTTTGAGTTTGTCTATATAGTGGATTAAGTTGATGGATTTCCGTATATTGAAACATCCTTGGATTTCTGGTATAAAGCCTACTTGATCATAATGGATGATCATTTTGATGTGTTCTTGGATTTGATTTGCAAGCATTTTATTGAGGTTTTTTTTTTTTTTTTTGCATCGATATTTAAAAGGGAAATTGGTCTGAAGCTCTCTTTCTTTGTTGGGTCTTTGTGTGGTTTAGTTATCAGAGTATTTGTGGCTCCACAGAATGAATTGAGTAGCATTCCTTCTGTTTCTATTTTGTGGAATAGTTTGAAGAGTGTTGGTATTAGGTCATCTTTGAAGGTCTTATAGAATTCTGCACTAAACCCATCTGGTCCTGGGCTATTTTTGATTGGGAGACTTTTAATGACTCCTTCTATTTCTTTAGGAGTTATGGGGCTGTTTAGATAATTTTTCTGATTCTGATTTAACTTTGGTACCTGATATCTGTCTAGAAAATTGTCCATTTCATTCACATTCTCCAGTTTTGTTGAGTATAGACTTTTGTAGCAGGATGATGATTTGTTGGATTTCCTCAAGTTCTTTTCATTTCTGATTTTGGTGATTTTTATACTGTCTCTGTGCCCTCTGGTTAGTTTGGCTAAGGGTTTATCTATCTTGTTGATTTTCTCAAAGAACCAGCTCCTGGTTCTTTGTTTGGTTGATTGTTTGTATAGTTCTTTTTGTTTCTACTTGATTGATTTCAGCCCTGAGTTTGATTATTACTGCCTTCTTCTACTCTTCTTGGGTCTATTTGCTTATTCTTCTTCTAGAGCTTTCAGTTGTGCTGTCAAATTGCTGATGTATGCTCTCTCTAGTTTCTTTTTGGAGGCACTCAGAGCTATGAGTTTTCCTGTTAGCACTCTTTTCATTGTGTCCCATAAGTTTGGATATGTTGTGGTTTCATTTTCATTAAATTCTAAAAAATCTTTAATTTCTTTATTTTTTCCTTGACTAAGTTATCACTGAATAGAGTGTTGTTAAACTTCCACATGTATGTGGGCTTTCTATTGTTTATGTTGTTATGTAAAACCAGCCTTAGTCCATGGTGATCTGATAGGATGCATAGGACAATTTCAGTCTTCTTACATCTGTTGAGGCCTGTTTTGAGGTCAATTATATGGTCAGTTTTGGAGAAGGTACCATGAGGTGCTGAGGAGAAGGTATAGTGTTTTGTTTTATGATAAAATAATCTATAGATATCTGTTAGATCCATTTGGTCCATAACTTCTGGTACTTTCACTGTGTCTCTGTTTAGTTTCGGTTTCCATGATCTGTCATTGCTGAGAGTGGGGTGTTGAAGTCTCCCACTATTATTGTGTTTGGTGCAATGTGTGCTCTGTGCTTTAGCAAAGTTCCTTTTATGAATGTGGGTGTCCTTGCAGTTGGAGCATAGATGTTCAGAATTGAGAGTTCATCTTGGTAGATTTTTTTCCTTTGATGAGTATAAGTGTCCCTCCTTATCTTCTTTGATAACTTTTGGTTGAAAGTCTATTTAATCTGATATTAGAATGGCTACTCCAGCTTGTTTCTTCTGACCATTTGCTTGGAAAATTGTTTTCCAGCCTTTTAATCTGAGGTAATGTTTGTCTTTGTCACTGAGGTGGGTTTCCTATATGCAGCAAAATGTTGGGTCCTGTTTGCATATTCAGTCTCTTAGTCTATGTCTTTTTATTAAAGAATTGAGTCCATTAGAGATATTAAGGAATAGTGATTGTTGCTTCCTGTTACTTTTATGTTAGAGGTGGAATTATGTTTATGTGGCTATTTTCTTTTTGGTTTGTTAAAAGAAGATAATTTTCTTGCTATATCTAGGGTGCAGTTTCCCTCCTTGTGTTGGAGTTTTCCTTTTATTATCCTTTGTAGGCCTGGATTTATAGAACAATATTTTGTAAAGTTGTTTTTGTCATGGAATACCTTGCTTTCTCCATCTATGGTAATTGAGAGTACTATACTATGGATATAGTATCCTGGGCTGGCATTTGTGTTCTCTTAGGATCTATATGACATCTGCCCAGGATCTTCTGGCATTCATAGTCTCTGGTGAGAAGTCTGGTGTAATTCTGATAGGCCTGCCTTTATATGTTACTTGATCTTTTTCTCTTTCTGCTTTTAATATTCTTTCTTTGTTTTGTGCATTTGGTGTTTTGATTATTATGTGACAGGAGGAATTTCTTTTCTAGTCCAAACTATTTGGAGTTCTGTAGGCTGACTTCTTTCCTAGATTTTCTATCTCCAGAGTTTTCTCCTTTTGTGATTTCTTTATTGTTTCTACTTCCGTTTTTAGATCCTGGATGGTTTTGTTCAATTTCTTCACCATTTGGTTGTGTTTTCCTGGAATTCTTTAACGGATTTTTGTGTTTCCTCTTTAAGCCCTTGTACCTGTTTACCTGTGTTCTCCTGTACTTCTTTAAGGGAGTTATTTATGTCCTTCTTAAAATCCTTTATCAGCCTCTTGAGATATGATTTTAAATCTGAATCTTGCTTTTTTTGGTGTGTTGGGGTATCCAGGACTTGCTGTGGTGGGAGTATTGGGTTCTGATGATGCCAAGTAGTCTTGGTTTCTGTTGGTAAGATTCTTATGTTTGCCTTTCACCATCTGGTAATGTCTGATGTTAGATGTTCTTGCTGTCTCTGGCTGGAGCTTGTTCCTCCTGTGGGTCTGTAAGCCTGAGTCAGCACTCCTGGTGGACCAGCTCTCTCCTGGAAAGACTCTTGCACAGAGGGCTGTGGAACAGCCCCACCTCCTAGGTATAGATGGATGCAGGAGGGTCCGTGTCCCAGCTGCTCTGCTGCTTCTGTGGCCTGTGCCTCCTGGCTGGTCCCACCTGAGACAGTCACAGGAGAGAAAATGGTGGTCTCACCTAAGTCCTGTGGTCACAGCACTCCCTGAAGACAAGCTCTCCACTGGCTGATATCTTGACTTTTTAAAAAGCTCCACCAACAATGTAAAGAAGAAAATATATAGCAAAGAACAATTTTGTGTTCAGTCTCTTTTAAAGAGAGAATTCAATTCTCTTTATATTAATAGTTTAGATTTTTTATGCTTAGTAAACTTGTATATGAAATTCTTGAAACATTCTCATCAAATTTTGAAAAATGTGATGAATAGCAAGAAAGATAGAAAACCAAGATAGGAGAATAGTCTAATTTTCAAAAAGGTAAAGTTATATTCTGGTGAGGTTATTATTAATATTGATCTTAATTTCTAAGTAATATAAGAATCAATTGTGAAGCTAAGTAATATAGTAAAACAAAAACTCCATTTTCATTTTTAAAAATACCTTTAATCTTTTTTAATCTTTAATAGTTTTTTTTACATTATAGTCATTATCCTCCTCCAGTTCTGCCCTCTGCCAGTTCCTTGTCCCATCCCTCCTTCCCCCTGTCTTCAAGAGGATGTCCCAACATGCCCCCC